>PVJO010021565.1:0-29742 GCA_004026905.1 Hystrix cristata | reverse complement strand
AAGAAATCAGATCTTAAACTCTCTTTGAGTATACTAGAGGTTCTGATAATGCCCTAAATTCAAAGGTAAATTAATATGTACAGAATTACTTCATGTATTAAATTATCATCTGCCAAATGAATGCAAATGTACTGCTTCTAGCATATCAGTAGTCTATCAAGCAAAACAGTTTATATCATATTTAAACATGATAAATACTGCCACAGAGAATAACAGTGAATATCCTCAATGTTTTTGGCTGATTGTCATTCTTTGGGTAAGAGATTACAGTGAAGTTCTCAGTCTTTTCACTAAAATGTTGAACTTTACTGAGTTTCTAGGTAACTATTTTGAGTAAATAAGGTCCTCTGAGCTCTGAAACCTACTGCCAAATGTTGGTGTTTCTGACATTTCAAATGAATGTTTCACGACTTGTTACAGAATCTATAGGACTTGTTTTGTATCATTTGATTTTTGTTTTTTGAAAGAAACAAATTTTGACCAGACACTACTAACTAAAAGAATCTGTAAAGGGAAGAGAAAGGTAAGTTGTTTTATTCACCCCTTTTCCATCAGTGTAAGTGTTCTGAATTCCACAAAATGGCACCCTAAATGATAGAGTTGAGGTGCACCCAAACTGGAAACAACTGTTGTGGTTTTATTGAACAGAACATTTGTTTCAATAATTTCATTTTTATCTAGTAAGACTCTCCCAATGTCCTCTGGAGGATTAGACCTAATAAATCACTAAATAGGAGACTGAGTCACTGTTTCTACATTGAGAAAATAATTTTCCCCTAATATCCATCCCTCTGCCATGCCCGAAGCCCAGTTTATTTAGGTCCCTGGAATGCCCCCAGCATCCCTGGACTTCAAACCACTTCTTAATCTGTGCCTTCTCTGTATTTGAGACCTACTTCTGCTTGTGCACTCATTACATTCTGTGGCATGTGTGGTCAATCCTTAAAGACTATGCACTTTCTGAAGACAGGGAACTCTGCCTTATATGTATCTGAATCCCCATTACCAAGTATAATCCTTGGTATACACGATAGTGAATTTTTATTAGTTTATTATGACTAAAGGCTCAATAAATATTTATTGCTGAAAATTTTCTGTCATGTTGCTATTCATATAAATCTTGACTCTTCAGCTGTGTGAACCAAAGGAGTAAGATGAACTAGCTTTATAGGCCATGTCTCTAATATAATAAGAAGGAAAGGGGAACAATCAGGGGACACGTCCAACAGAAATAAGGAAGGACAGGAGTTCACCTTAGGAACCTTAGGCTAGGAAGTCCCTCTGTCTGAATGTTCTTCCTCTGATCTTGATTTATCTACATGTATTTGTAAACTTAGATCTCAGTTTATCTCTTACACCACAGCATAATCACTTTATCGTTTTATTTCAACTCCTTGCAAGTTATTCATCATAGGCCAATTATTATTTTTATTATTTATTCATTGTTTCATAGGACAATTATTCAGGGTCTGTCTGCTCCCCATCTGTAATAACAAGGTCCATAAAATAAAACCACTCTTCACTTCTTCTATCCATTAGTGTCTAAGACACTGCCCGCCTTACAGTATATATTCAGTAACTTTTCATCAAATGATGAATTGATTTCAAAAGTAAATAACTGGGGCTGGTGATTTAGCTCAGGGGTTAGAGTGCTTGCCTAGCAAGCACAAGGCCTTGAGTTTGATCCTGGCACCAAACAAACAAATATATATATATATATATATATATATATATATATATATATATATATACACATATACATATACATATATTATATAAATCTGGTGGGTTTTACCACCTTTTCAAATATCTAGCATTTAAATGCTATTTGAGATGTGTGTCTTATTTCTCAAGTAGCAGAACTGGGAGAACAGGACTTAGCTTTCTCTCACAGTTGTCAACCAGAATGAGAAAGGAGTGGAAAGTAATGGTATTCAGACCTCTCTGAGGTAGAGAATGGCAATGCTTTAGAGGGGCATTCAATGAAAACCGATGAGAAAATAAATGACAAATCACTTCCTTGCTAGCTGATTGAATACAGTAATGCATATGTGAGGAGAAACTTCTTGGGAAAATCTAGTGACTACAGGTCAATTTGCATGTGAAATTGTAAGTATTCAGATGGTCCGTATTCACATGCATATAAATGACAAAGTGCTACCAGTCAACCAGTCCTATTTGCTTTTCACTCTGAGCACAGAGCCTACCTTTATAGGCAATCCTATGGTATGGATCACAAAACAGGGCAGATAAGTTTACCACATCTAGGTTCTCTCTCTGAAGTCCACTAAGAAATTCAGGCTTTATCTCCTTGAAAGAAGTCAATAGATGGCTTTAAGGGTCTATTGTAAAGAAAACTACCAACTAAACATCCAAAAGGACTGTGAAATCAAGGAGCAGTAAGCGCTATAAAACCACTGAGATGTTGTTACAGGACATGTGGACATGTACTGATTTTCTTTCACAACACATTTTTTTTCCCTGTGCTCTCTCCTCTCTGAACTACAAACTGTATGATTATATAGAGGCTAGTGCCAGGAAAGGAAATAAGACTGAAATCAGACCAACTGAAACCCTACTGTAGGGTTTCTTTCTTTCTTTTTTTTGTATCTGAAACTAATAAAAGATGCACAGCGTTTGGAAGATTCATAGGCAGTCTCTCTGAGAGATGGAGGCAGACAGGCAGAGGAAAGTCGAGATAAGCATTTGAGCCTTTGGCTTCATGAATCTAAGAGGGCCAGCGAAACCATTGCATTTTACACAATTTTCAGAAACTATCTCATTATTTTCCTAGTAAATTATTTTTGCCCAAAATGTTTTACTTAAGATCAAGAATTTATGGATAATGCTGAAGCTGAGTAGGATTGTATTTTAACAAATCCAATTATCTGGGACTTGTCACAAGTATTTACACAGTACGTTTCAGTTTTCAGCACATGAGTAAACTTGAGCTGTTACGTCCTAGGGCATAGTTTCTCAAACAGGAGAAGCACATTCCAAGGGAAAAGAGAGGGAAAACAAACCCAACTCATCAAATGATTAGGTTAGTATATGCTAGAGTAGAGTATTTCAAACTGTAATGTGGGTATGAATCACTCAGGGGTTTTTACTAAGATGACGATTTGGAGTTAGGTCTGAGTAGAAGGCCGAGACTACACATTTCTATCAAACTGTCAGATAAGACTACTGTTAATCTGCACCTACAGTTTGAATAGCAAGTTTGCAGAGTGAATTGTGTGTGTCTCTTGTGGTTACTCCTTCCCTGTACGTAACAATTAGAAGAGCTGTATACAGTTGCTTGAAAGTTCTAGTGGGACGCAATGTGTGGTCCTCACACTAGCAGCTTTTGGATTACCTGGGATCTTGTTGGAAATGTAAATTTAGCAGCTGTACACTAATCTAGTGAAATAAAACTCTGGACATGGGGTCATATAACCAGTATTTGCAAGCATGCATTATAGACAATTATCATACTATTTAAAGGTAAGAATTAAATGGAAGAAATCTATGGGCTGGATACTAAGTATGCTCAACTAAGAAACATTCACAGGCCTTAGAATGATGGGATGAGGAAAACAGTTTCCTAATACACAAAGGCGGATGGTTGCCATTTTTCTATTGTCAGAGAAACGAGGAACAACAAATCTGATCATGTACATATTGCAGCTCGAAACCCTAAACACCAAGGAACTTGTTAGTAGTTCATATTTATACAAAGAACTCATTTAGAAAATTCTAAGGAATTTATTATCTGTGAGGGAAAATAATTTATCAGAAAGGTCAAAACAGTTTAATAATAAGAAGAATATTTTATAAAAAGGAGACAATGTGGACATAAGTGATTTCAAGAAAGACTCTATGCAATATATGGGGGTGAGCTCCTAAGAATCTACAAAACCCTGAGTTATTGTTTTCCTTGGCACCCCCTTCCCTACCAATTCATAATTAGCATGGACAGGTGCATTTTAATGATTAACACTCCAAAAGATATTCACTCATTTTAATCACCCACACTAGACAATAAGGTCCTCGGGAAATAATATTTTACTTATTTTTGATGAAATTTAATTTTGATGGATGTACTTGAACTGGATAGCGGTAGTAGAAAAGAATCTCATCTTCAGAGGAGAGTACTGCAAAAAGAAGATACATTCACATGGAATTTATTTGCGTGCCTGTTACTACCCTCCTCTTACTTCCAGACACAGCACAGGGAAGCTGAAATCTGAGTACAATCTTAAAACAAAGATGCCAAAGAAAGATTAATTACCAGGAGCCTTTAACTTAACCTGGACAATACCCTGAAGAAAATAACTAAAAGGATATAATGATAAAGTTACTAAGGAGCAGAAAACAGTGGAGAAAATTATGTTTCGTTTCTTGTGTTTCTAAGTAATAATACCCAACATCCCCAAGCTTTCGGTTAAATTAAGCTTAATATGTCTTTTCTTCTCTCAGATCACATTCCTCATGGTTCCCGCTCCTCACCTCATCTCCTGTTTGTTGCCCATTCCAATTTAGTTTCTACAGCGTACATGATTAATACCCCATTTATGTCCTCCTCTGAAATGTTCATGAAGACAAACAGAGATGGTTCCCAAAATGACCTTTGCTGAATCCCCTGATACTCTTCTCCCAAATGAATGTTTTAGCATTTACAAATCACTTTCATTTTCTTTGTCTGCCAAAAAGGGTGGAATCTCTGAGGTGGCTTTCTTCTCCAAACATTATGGCTTTTAAAGGATCAAATAAAGTTCATAGTGGCTTATCTCAATTTTCCAGATAACTAATATTTCAAAATAACAATGTCAGAATAAATCAACAGCAGTAGCAAGCAGTTTCCAAGGTCTCTATTCAGGGCAGTAGCCTTCTTGTCTTACTACAAATAACATTTGTAGTTACTCAAGGATGTAGTGTGGGGGTGGGGTGCGCAGTGCCAGCAGTCAGAGAGTTTTGAAGGTGATGAGAAGGTAAATGGGTGTAATGCCACATTCAAGAAAGGCACATCGGGGAAGGACCTGCAAGTTTGTTAAATTCTCTGCCGGTGGAATAGCTGCTACAAATGATCAAACTGCACTTCGGGTAGAGGTGCAAACTGGAACCAGAATGACCTACAGAAGACCAGCTGAGAGGGCGGTGACTGAGCAGGAAGTAGGCGGACATGATTGTTTGGTGTGACTGTTAATTATGATGACAAAATTTCGTTTACCATTTATTGAGGACCTACCATTGTGTTATGTGCCATAAAATAACACATCTCATAATTCATACAACCCCTAAATTGTACTGTGATTGATGTTCATTTTTAAGGTGCGAAAACTAAGAGAGGGTTAAACAAAGTAGTCTGTTAATTGACATTCAGAACCAGAATTTAAAGTACACCTTTACTGTTCAGACAGTTACTTCACAACCCATACTCAACAACACTTGGTTGCCTAAGCAAGCTCTCTTTTTATACCCTAACTAACAGATAAGTACCACATGCCTTCCTTGGAGCACAAAGCTGTATAGCAGAATGGTAGAGACCAAGACCTTGAGTAAGCCCCTTAATTTCTCAGATTCTCTATTTCTCATCAGTTACAGTGAGATAATATGAGGGTATGTTTCACAGACTACTTATAAAGATTGAATGAGTTATGCTGAAAAGCAATGACCACACTGGCTGCTATATAAACACATTCCATAAATCATTATTATCATTACGGATTACACTGTGCACCAGTGAAAGATACCTGGAATGGTGGTTATAAGAAGATAGTGTTCGTTGTTAAAGAGATACCAATCTGGTTGCAATTGGAAGGCAGTCAGGTATATAGAACACAACTGTAAAGAGAGTGAATGGCATAACTACAAAAGTTTTAAAGTAAATTTCATAGGGCTTACTTTAGAACTTGGTCTATTGCTAAAGAGAATTAAAGGGATGCTCATGTTGCAGTAAAGGTCAACATTCTGGCTTAGGTTTTGGAAAGAAAATATTGCTTACCAGTGTATGCAGTGATATAACACTTTCACTTATAAAATCATTGGTAGTTAAGTGCCATCCTTTTCATTTTGTGGGTAAGGAAATTGAGACACAGAAAGGCAAAGTAACTTTCCAAAGCTTAGCAACTCGTAATTATGTAATAGCAAATCACTTTGAAACAAGGTCTCCCTATCTGCAGAAACCATATGCTTTTCCTTAAACTCAAGAACTAATTCTTCCAGACTCGGTACACACATAGCATCTTGTCTAAGGTTTGTTATTCTTTTCAGACATCTCCCACTGAGTGCAAATATGCTATGTGTCATGGCTTGCCACTAGATGTCCCCCTAAAGCCTTATTCATTCATAGGTGCTGCTTCTCAGAGGTGGCTGGATCTAGGGCGTGTGAGTGTGGATTAAGGGTGTGATAATGGGATTAAGTATGTTTGGTACTGGATTAGTCTGCCGATTGGTTTATTTTAGTTCTGGGTGTGAATAATAGGAAGTCCCACCCTGGGTTTGGGCAGCACCACTTGAAAGGTTTGCAGACTGGACTGGATAAAAGGGAAAGGGAGGCTTGCTGCTTGTTGCTTGCTACCTTCTGCTTACCAGGCCATGTACTGTTTCTCTTCTGTAATGCCCCTTTGCCATGCCACCCTGCCTTGGAGCCAGCCAGCTAGGGGCTGAAACCCCTCCAAGCTGTAAACTGAAATAAACCTTTCCTTCTTTAACTCTGGGTGTCAGATATTTTGTCTCAGCAACAAGAGGAGTAATTAAAACACCATTCATTTAAATTGAGAAATTGACTATTGAGGACTCAAGAAACAATGCAAAACAAATGAATTAGGGCTCAGAAAAATATCACCTTTTTATCACTACAAGTTTCTTATACATAATGTATAGATTTAACTTCAGGAGTTGGTACGTATTCATGTTGCATTTTAACTCTCTTATTTTCCCTTTCCCTCCTTTCCCTCCTTTCCCTCCTTTTATTCCCTGTCCTTATATCCCCTTTCCATCTCTACGAAGTCTACTTCCCTGTTTCCTATCATCTGTCTTTTAATTTGCTATGTAAATTTTTAAAATCTGCTTTCAATGTTACAGTGTTACCTTCATAGTAAGTTAAAGTTCAGGTATTCGTGTGACCATATTTAAATATGCAAATCTGAAATTACAGTTGGATAGAAAAAGCTCTGATATGCTTTTGCATGGCAGGGTAACTTCAGATAACAATGATATACCATATATTTCAAAAAAGTAGAAGAAAGTATTCTGAAAGTTGGTGCCAAAAAGAAATGGTAGATATGTTAAGATATCTGCTTAACTTGATTTAGAAATTATCTATCGTATACATACATTGAAAAACTACATGGTACCCTGCTAAGATGTACAATTTTTATGTATCTGTTAAAAGTAAAATTTAAGAATACACATGCAAATTTAAATAATACATATTTTGAAAAGAACATCAGCCCAAAAAACAAGACTACTATGGAGCACAACTATGAAATTTCTGTTACTCCATGCAGTCTTCACAGCAACTCTGTCAGTATGGCCACTTTCTCCATTTTGCAGGTAAGGAAATTAAGTTTCACTCGAATTAACTAACTATAAAAATGTAGCTTATGGTTGAACTCCTTAATATTTCTGACTCCAAAGTGTACTTACCTCTTACTATTTTGGGTGAGCCAAATTACATTTAGAAAGTTATTTTTCACTTGATACTGTATAAATCAGAATTCTAGTGGACCAACTTAATTCAGATCAATCACTGACATGCACCAGTTTAAGGGAAGAGCAACTTTAAGCAAGTGAGAAGGTGAGAAGTTTGAACTAAACCAAAAGAGAGATCAGATTCGTTTGAAAACAGAAATTGGAATTTTTCCAGAACTGGTGTGTCTTAGCTATTTTTCACGTTGCTGAGACAAAAATACCTGACACCCAAAATTAAAGGAGGAAAGGTTTATTTCAACTCACAGTTTGTAGGGGTTTCAATCCATAGTTGACTGGCCAAAAGGCAGGGTGGCAGGGCAGAGGGGTCTCAGTGAGGAGAAACAGTTCATGGAGGGCAGCAGGCAAGAAAAACAAGTGGCAAGCAACAAGCAACTGGCAGTGACCCTCCTTCAGGCTCTTATATCCTATCCAGGGTACCCACTCTTAGAGTGGGTAGCACTCACACCCAGGGTGGGGGAGCCTCAGTCCTAGCATTGCAGCATGAATCAAACCCAGCATCACATCCTTGATCTTAGCATTACACGCCCCAGGTCCTGTCACCTCTGAAAAGCCCCACCTATGAGCAAATGTGGCTTTGGGAAGACATCTAGATAGAAGCCATAACAGTGTCAGTCATTAAGATGGACCTATACACAATGTAAGTGTTTTGTGGAATTTTATCTTCAGAGAACACTTTAAAACAGAGAAAAAGTAGACAGACAGATATTAATATCCATAATTGCAAAAGAAAATAGAGCCAGTGTGGATAACTACCTTCTCTAAAGAAGTGTACACCAGTTAGTTCAATACTACACTCTGAAAAAAACAAAATAATGATGTCCAAAATAAATTATGAAAAAAATTTTGGCATGTTTCATGAAAAATGTTAGAAACACACATATATTGTTTGTCACTTTTAAACTTACTTGTGAAATGTAAAATAAGATAAGTGAGCTAAACCCATTAGTATTGACGCTGATAATATATAAAAAATTTAATAGTGGAAGGAATATGTGTAATTCTTATAGGTGCCACTAATGTGGTAGTTACATTATCTAACTAATAACAATGTAAATGTCTTTCATTTTTCTACCTTGATACTAGGTGAGATAACATGCAAAGGAGTAAAAGGACCCAGCAGGGACCTTTCACTTGATGAGTAGCACTCCTGAGATAACCAGAGAGGAGCAGGTTGGAGAGAACAGCCCTGCAGGTTCAGAGGAGAGATCTAAGGCAAAAGTATCTCCCTACAGTGCAACCTCAGGAGGTACCTCCCCTAGGAAACTCTAAGCAACGGGCACCCACTGGAGCAATACATGGAAGATACTTCAAATTGTGTAATGCTGTGGTCCCTCAGTGAAGGGAATACTCTTGCACACGTATTTGCAGCAAAATGGCACTGAGATGTCTCCAGACTCATAGAAAAGTGTTTTTAACTCTAAAATTCATTTGTGCAGAAAATACTGCACAAATTGCTCCAGAATCCATCAGTCATTCAAGACCCAACTGAAATGTTATCTTCTTTATGGAAGATAACACCCTTACCCTCAGTTAATCTTAACATCACTGTCAGCTCTTTCCAAGCCTTTCTACTTATAAGTCTAGAATAGCATTTTAATCCTAAATTGTATGATCTTGTAATGTATAGGACTCTGAATGCTTGAAGGAAGCCAGTAGCCGTGTCATACTGGTAGACATCAGAACTGTAAATCTGGGCTCAAATTCTGCATGAGCCAATTACTAACTCTATTAACTAGGACACATTTCTTGTCTTTTCTAAAACTTACATCCTTCATCTTTAAATGGGAATAATTTATAATAACCATTTTTTAGAATTGTTTCTAGGACTATGTGAATGGCAAGGTGTAAAAATACAATTGGATACTACATATTTCAGTAGGACTACTTAATAAAACTAAAGAGTACTACTGGTGGAATGGAATTTCACAAACAATATGGAGTTTCACGAACAACATGGAGTTTGTTTTCTGTTATCCTTTAAATCGTTTCACCCAAGGAGGTGTTGGTACCTGAAATTACTGGTAGTGTTATAAGTAAATTTTTTTGTATATTGGTTGTTATACTGCTTTATCTTGTCAAAACTAAAAGTTAGCTAAAATCTTTTAAAACGTGCCTCTAACATGAATCCCAGAACAAATTCTTTTAACAGCACTACTTCCACATAAATATTCTGTCTTATTAAGGGCACATTGTAGGCTTCAAAGTTGCAAGTATAGACTCATCGTAAGGTATCTATTCCCAGAGAAGAACAGATAGGAGAGAATAAATTCACAGACAGGACACACAAAATAAAATTTACTTTGATCTTTTTTTCCTTATAGCTGACTCCTCAACAATACTAAATTGCCTACCTTTTCTTGTCCTATTATACAAAGCTACTCAGAATCTTGGTATTAACTGATAATTTCATCCCACAAATAAAGCTTTTTATGACTCTTCCAGTGTCACTTAGGGGCTCTTCTTCCTAAGAGACCCACTTCATAAAAACTCTAAAAGCAATAATCATTTTAATTCACACTCCCTGGACACAGTTCTTGCTTTTCATTTCTAGGTAGACATTTCTAAGCCGGTTCTCATATGAAGAAGGTACTTATTCAGTGTGCTTTTACAGTAAATGAATGAATGGCTGACCAGTCACATCATGGCTACAATTTAACACCAGATGTAAAACAGTGACATAAATGGTGTCAAAATTTCTTGCAGCTTCTATTGCTACTTTTCCCATTGAATGAATTAAAAGATGGAGAAGCAGGACTTGGAAGTTCCTTGTTTGAGTCTGCACTCTTCTCTGGTATCTTTGTAGCTAGGTGTGTCCTGAATTCCTGAGGGTTGTAGTGAGCTGTTATAATACTTTGGCTCAGGGTAAACAATTATCCTATGGAGCCTCATGAGGGTAATGAGTAAAAACACACCATTTAGATATTAAAAAGAAGAAGAAAACTTCCAGCACAATTCTACATGAAAATAATTTTAATACTTCCTTTTAATAATAAATCTACTGCAATGTAAAATAGTCTTCACTTAAATCAGATTCGTATAATCCCACTCTTATATTTTGAAACCAAGATGAAACATTTTATATTGAAGCATGAATAATTAGTTTTTTGGATGTTTAAAAAACAAAATCAAAATCTCATTATGGCATAAAAATATAAACAACATTAAAGTATAACTTACAATACTGTAGCTTAATACTATTGTAACTATTTTAATTTTTTTTCGTGTTGACAGTTTTATATATCTGGTACACACAAACATAAATTGCTAATCACACACTATATTATTTTGCTTTCTACAGTATGTATTGACTATCACGGAAATTTACTTTTAATATTAATAATGCACCTAATATTGCTTAGTTTTCTTTTTGAATTATACAATTTATCAGTTTATTTATTATAGAGATCTCCCATTTATTTTTATTGGGAGATAAAAGACCAATTCATTGATTATTTTTATATCTACTAATGTCTTCATTATTTTTGTAAATATTCAAACACATATCCTTTTGAAAGCTCCCACTCACCCCAATTTTCACCACTACATTACCTTGTCTTATGTTTTAGTATTTACCCTATATAGATAGATAATTATGTTCTTGGTATATGTGTGTTTGGTATGCATGGGTACACACCTCTGTGTGTGCATATACATCGACTCTTTACTATGATGGTAATGCTTGTATACTGACAGCAAGAACTTTGCCTATATTTTAACTATTATGTTTTCACTCACCGTCACAATGGCAACCGGATATATTTATAATGCTCATAAATGTTCACTGAATTAACAAAAGAATATTTGAATGAATAAACAAATGGATAGTTTTGGACAGCAAGTACCTATTTCTATACATTTTGGCATAATATTTGGAATTAGTATTTAGATTATATGTACAGTCAATATAATTTGTGTGGAATTTTAAATTACAATATATTTTATTATTTCTAAAACTACCTTTAAAATAACATATGGAAAAATAGTAATTGCAAATCCATGTTACCACCATTCAAAATAAATACAATATTCTCATGGACTGTATTTCTGAAATCTTTTAGTTGTTATTTTTCTTCACATAAATTTAAATGAAATTATGAGTCCATTAGCATATTATATTCAAACAAATTAAATTTCTAAGCTTGTTTCTCTTCATGTAGTCAATACATTCAAAGAAAAATTAAAGGATGTTCTTCCATTTTATATAAATAGCTCTAATCATATCTTCTTGACTTTATGGTTATTTATGCTGCATTCAAGAAAACATGCTGAATGCATCATGCTACCACCTAAAGGTTAAATGCTAAACACGGAGAATGTTATTTATCTGGATTTTAATTGTAGAAAAGTGTAACTATAAATCTCACATATTCTGAAACTTTTATGAAATGACAAGGCTTTCATATGCCTATTGCAAGGTCGACAGTGTCACACTATTTTAACCAAATACTTTTTTGTGTTCCAGGTGCAATGTAAAAATGCCAATAAAATTTTGCTCACAAGAATTGCAGGGAAAGATAATAAATAAGCTCTGAGACAACTACTCTAGCTTCTCTATAATAACAAACAAACAAAAGAAAGAATCCCTGCATGTCAATATTCCCTCCTTGTTGTAAAAGCATTTTAGAAGTTAATAGAAAAATTTTACAACAATTGTTTACACAGCCAAGTAATTTGTTAGTGTAAGAAGAACAATTCTTGAAGTTGGACAGATATTCAAATTCTGACTCATAATCAAAATAAGGAATTTACCTCTCCAGTTACCAGTTATCTCCTTCCTAAAATGAAAAATGGTACTACTAATAGTTCCACTGTCATAGGAGATAACTGAGTTAAATGTACAAAAAAAAAAAAAAACCCAAACACACACACATATAAAATGTACATATATATATATATATATATATATATATATATATATATATATATATATTTCAGAAAGGTGTGTGGCACTCCATAACGGTCCTGTCCTGAGGGTATGTAATGAAGTGTCCATCAGTCAGTAGAGGGTTCACCCCACGTGATTCCCTTTATCCTTAGATTAATGAGAAAAGATACATCACTAGGTTTATTTGAAAAGCTGCATACATTTACAAGATACTAACTTTTTTTGGTATTAGTAGCACTGTAATTGAAAATAACCACAAAGGGAAAAAAGATCCAAACTAAACAGGTTTAAAGCTAAAAATAAATTAATTACTGCTAATTCACATAATTAAATTTTCAGAGATAGTTTTAGCTTTAAATATAGCTTGATTAGAAACAAAATAAAAATCTAGTAGCAAGAAGGAAAATTATATGCCTTGCCTTTCTCCTTCAAAACTCAAGTGGAGATTTTATTGGTTCCTAATTGGCTTGGCATGGGCCACATGCCCATCCTTGAAGCCATCACCATGGGCTGTGAAAAGGGAGATTATAATGGGTCATCCTAATCCCCACATCCCTATTGGAGTGTAACGTATGGAGAGAACAAGAGAGGTGGTCCCTTAAATATACCAAGTTTCTTCACCTCTGTCAAATTGGAGTGCTATTCTCAGCAGCAGGATAAACCAATATTTTAGTGACAAACAATAAATTTCCATTCCAAGAACTCAAATTAATTGAATGCAGATGATGTAGGTAATGTGGAAATTCATTATGGGTTTCAGATCCCTGATGGAACACACTCCTGTTTGTTGAATATTCAATAGTCCTCATCTGAATTCATTTTAGTACAACTCCCAATATAAACTGATAAAAAAGGTATTGCTTTGCCTAACGAAATTTGTGGTTTTGCCGGAAAGGTATGTAACACTGAAAATGACACTCAAAAATTTCTGGTTAGGACAAAAAGGAATAATTTTTGGAGAGTAACGAGAGTCTCATAATTGAATTAAAATACGGCTTGGAGTCAAAAGCCCAAGATCATATTCCTAGTTTTGGCTTTTCTCAGCTGTGTGAGTTTTGCAAAGTCATATAAGCTCTCTGAGACTCCAATTTTGCCATTTGTGTAGCAGATGTAGTGCTGCCTGCCTCACAGCCATGTTGTGAGAATCAAGTGGATGACATATATGAAAGTGCCAATTGCCCTCTCTGACATACAACCAGTATTACAATGATTTTCAATAAAGTGTGGTGCGTTTGTATAAGAGAAAGAAATGTTCGAAGCTGTAGGAATCAAGAAATACTTCACTGGGATGGATTTAAAATTAACAGAATTGGATAGCACATATGGAATGAAAGACCTTTCTAGTATTAGGGAGAAAAGAAGCAAAACACTTGTAACAAGAAAAAAATGTTTTTGCTGTGCAGAAGCTCTTTGATTTAATTTTTTTTAAGAAAATAGAGATTATTCCACATTAGCCAAAAAAGATTATCATTTTTCATTTTGGTTGAAGAACTCTCCTAAATGAGTATTTCACGGACATATAATACATGAAATAGGAAAGAAACTTGGTTTGGTAGATAAAATGTACGTGTATTCCCTATACCATAACCCTCCAAATCTACCAGTAAAGGGTTGCTACGGTTTGGGAAGAATGCTCCTACGTGCTATGGGCTCATGCTTTAAAGGTTTGGTACCTGGCTTAGTGCTGTGGGAAACTGTGAAACTGGAAGTATAGGGCTTTGTGGGAGGACTTTAGATCACTGGGTTAATGTCCTTGGAAGGTATCATAAGACCACAGTTTCCTCCTCTTTCTCCCATTTGCTCCCTGGACACAGGTGAGCAACTTTGCTCCTCAACGTCCTCCCACTATGGTATGCTGCCACAGGACCAAAGCAACAGGTCCAACCAGTCATATCTGGAATCCTAAATCTGTGAGTCAAAATAAGCTTTTTCTTTATGAGCTGTCTAAGGTAAGTGTTTAAGACTCAGTTCAGAAAACCTTCTCTTGTTCTTCATTTTATGTCCTTTCATTCTCTTAATGAACCAGTCACATAAATTTTTCTTTTTCCTCTGTGCCCATTAACTGACCTGCCCATGATTGGACAGTTTTCTATTTCTTTTTTTTTTTCAAATTTTAAGTTTTAGTGAGGTACAATTGACATAATACACTTTACAATTTTAAGTGTACAATTTGATCAGTTTTGACACAAGTTTACGCCCATGAAAACAATACCTTGGTTTAGATAATGAAGATTACAAAGTTTATTCATGTCTATTTGTAATAACTCGGTCCCTCTCCATCCCTAGTCAACCACACAACTGTATTCTGTCATTAACTTACTTTTCATTTTCTAAAATTCCATCTTAAGGAGATTGATTTCTGACATTCAGTATAATTATTTTCAAATTCATTCAGTAACTCCACTGCCAAGGAAAGAGGGAGCCTTCCTTCAGGAATAGGTATCTGGAGTCTCTAGCATAAGTATGTGTATATTTATAATCCAAGAGTTTTAGAACCTGATACAAGGGAAGTAGTTGTGGTAGAGGATAGCAAATGGGCTTCAAAGGGGACTTGACAATATTTAGTTATTTCAAAACTGTATCAACACAACACCTGTGAAATACTGTATATTAATTCATTTAGAATACATCTTAGATAATCCTAACATTAAGCCGAGATGTTGCAGATGATTCTATAGTTGAATCTTATCCATTCATTAATTAGATCTTTCCCCATTGGACTTTCCCTTCCTCATGAATCTCTGAGAGAGACCACCCTGCCTCCTTCTACAGAAACAACAAGGTCAGACACTCATTTTTCTCTACTCTATCAGCAGACCTGGGCCTGTTGCTAAGGTCCAGTCAGTCATAAACTTAGGCCTAGGAATTAGAATCGAGCCACAGAGTAAATCTTTAAATTTTTAAAATTATTATATTAAAAGACACATTGCCACTAATCCCCTTGAACACTGTCCCTTGCTTCACACACACTCATTCCATTGTTCTCGCCAGTTCCTGGAGCAGTTCTTGAAGTTCTCTTTCATAAGTGTCTTTTTAAGGCATGATCAAAAATATGGCTAATGCTGCTGCTGCATGCCATTCAATACACAGCCAGGCTAGTAAAAAAGTCAAGGCATGTTCTAATCCACCTTACTGACCAGTTTTGGTACCGTGACATTTCTGGCTCTCCGCAGAGTCAAAATGACCGTGAAAGGTAAATGTACTGAATAGACTCAGATTATTGAGAGCAACTGAAGACACTCAAGAAAGAAGACATCAGACTACCTCAGAGGTGGCAAGGATGATGTGATAAGTGTGTTTGAAGCAAGGGGAGTGTTTTCTGGTGGATTCATAGCAATGTGTCTTTTACTGTGATAAATTTGTTTTAATTTAAACACACTGTAAATTTCAATAACACCTTGGAAGGACGCAAGAAATTCTAATAAGAAAATAATTCCCTTCATTGTTAACTCTTGCATGTATTGCCAGAGAAGGAGGGACCACAGCAGTGGACGCTGCTGTGCAGTGAGTTAGCAGCAGTACACCAGCTGGTTCCCACACAAGTGACGGCAGTCATGGACGTAGGGCCTATTCTACCCTCAGATATACCCGGTCTCTTAGCATGGTTTTCCTAAGTTTCTGTTAATTCTATGAATTACTCGGTACCTTTCATAAACTCCTTTCCTATTTCAATAGCCCAGAATTGATATCTATTGCTCACAAGTAAGAAATCTGACAGATAAAACAACATTAAGTATATGAAAAATTTACAGTCGGTAGATAGCTGCTAGATGTTGTTGGAACTGGGATTTGAATCCGAGAAGAGTTTAATCAAAAAGACTATCTTCTTCCATCATATCTGGCTATTAGACACAACTGAACTACATCTGGAGACTGAAGAGTCACCTGTGACCAAAGTAAACTATTCTTCACTGATAAATTGAGAGAACTCTAATCTACTCCATATCTTGGTTATTTTTCTCATTGCTGGGACACAATACTCCATACCCACAAATTAAATGAGAATAATTTTATTTTGGCTCACAGTCAGGTGGCTCCAAGAGGAGAGGAGAAACAGCTATGCAGGGCAGGCAGAAAACAGACAGCAAGATCAAGGTAGGAGGCAGGGAGAGAGAGACTCCCAGTGACCCAGCTCCTCCAACCAGGTTTCACCTCCCAACACGGCATTTAGCTGTAAACTCATCCGTAGACTAATCCACTGAAGATATCACAACTCCATGAACCAGTCACCTACCCAAAGGCAGACCTATGAGCACATGAGGCTTTGCAGGAACATTTAGATATAAATTATAACACTCCAACATCTACTGATGATAATAAATATATATTCTGCTATCTGACACCACAAAGAATACCTCATTTCTTCTACTGAGTCTATCAAACATCTAAAGGCATATCTTATGTTGACTTCTTCCATAACTTCCATGTCTCAGAAAAGACCAATTAACTACTAGGTTTGGAGACCTGTGTCAAGTATGTCATCATGCAGGTGAATAACAAATGATACCTAATTATTTACATGAAGTAATATTTGCTTTACAATCTATAAAACACTGTGCTATTTTTGAGAAGAAAGAAGTGAACAATTTTAATCAGCATGCACAGAAAAGCTTTATAGAAGAGTTACAATTTTATGCACGCTTACGCACGTATACCATATATCATTACAGGGCAGTGGTGTTAAACAGAAATGATACATTTCTTAATCTCTTTTAGAGACGTACTTTGTAAATACTGGAGAGTTTTGGCCCATGGCATATGGGTAGAGATGCTATAATCCACTTGCCGTTCTGGATCTTAAAAATATTGCCTGCTTTACACTATTCCCCTTTACCTACGACAGGCACAAATAGCAGGTCACAAGACAAATGATAGAAACTCTGACACACTGTCAGGACCCACTATCAACTAAGAGCTACCCAATTACCACTAAATTTTTCATGAGCAAGAATCAGATCTTTATACAATTAGGCCATTGAGACCTAAAAGTTTGTTACTGCAGCAAAGCCTAAAACATCCTTACTAAAATGGACAAACTAAAGAAATTAAGTTTTATTTTAGCATTTTATTTATTTATTTATTTATTTTTTGGAGGCTAGAGAAACTGCAATGATCAAGAGCAACTTTTTTTGTTTCAACTGGATCAGAAAGACTTAGTGTCATTACCAAGGCACTTAAACTGCTAGATTCTAGATTGGATCTGTAAAAGGACCAAGAAGCACAGAATTTGTATGTGGATTTTAGGGTTCAAAATCAGAAATTGAAACTTGTAGAGAAATCCAATGAAACACTCAGTGCACACAATGCTACTAAGATTTACACTTTGTAAATGAGTATTGTAAGGTTCAGAGATGATAAACAACACACTCGAGGTCAGGCAATCATAGCTAGAAGTTATTAAACTTGAACTCAGGGATGTCTGACTGTAAAAATTGCTTCAAGGAACTATACTGGAGTAGATAAATGTAAAATCTCACAAATAGACTGTAAGTCAAAAATCCAATCTCTCTTATGAGAAAGAATAGCCAAGGCTACCTAATTAGATTAATTTTCTTAATCTATACTTTTTAACTCAAAATTTGAGTTTATTCTTCCTGCTGAAAAATCTCCTTACAGGAGAAATTCCTTGGCAAGAAAGAACACATTACCAAGTTACAGCCTCTTAATCTGTGTAAAATAAGGATAGCTGTATACTCCTCCAACAGATGAGCGGACAAAGAAAATATGGCATGTATTTACATACAGTGGAGTACTACTCTGCCTTAAAGAAAGATAAGCTTGAGTCATTCCTAACAAAATTGATTCACCTTGAGATCATAATGCTATGAGAAATGAATCAGACACAAAAGCTTGAATTCGCCTGGTTCCTCTTATGTTAAAAAAAGACATAATGAAACAGCAAAATAAAAGATGGATAATAGGAAATGGGGAGATAGATGTTTTTCAAATAGGAAGGGGATCCAGAAATGGAGGAAGGGGAAGGCGAGAGAATAAAAAAGGGGATTTAGATGTGTTATGACCACGTACCAACTCCCCACAAGAAATGTAATTATTATGTACTACAAATATGTATGAATAAAAATTCAAAAATAAAAAACCACACAGATATACAGAAATTACTTACTATAAAACTATGTTCCATATGCTTATTTTGTTGCACTATTCATGTAGATTGATCTATTCTATGACAAAAGAAAAAAATTACTATTGCTTGAGTTTAATTTTCCCTAATATACCCTTACAGAAAAATATTTTAAAGATGTTATTTATGCATCTATAATCGATTTTTCAAGCTTTAACTCTGTAGAAACATTCACTGACTTCAGATTATCTTTGTTAAAATGAGAAAAAGTATCAGTGTATTCTAATTCTTACCTTGTTATATTCCCAAAAAATTATTACATTACAATTAGTCTCAATTTTTTTTGATCAACCTGAGTAATCTTTTATTGCTGCAAACTCTTTATATATATATTTATAATATAGAAATATTATAACATTTATACATGTAATTTTTTTTTTTACTTTTTTCAGATAAATCTTTATTCTATTTTGTTTCAATTTTCAATTGTGATGTTTTGGTGAGGCTGGAACATTTTTATTTGTGATAGTGATAAATCTCACAGAAAGCCTTTCAAGAAATGTGATAACTCACGGACAACCGAGAAAAATGTTCTTTAAAGCACAGCTCTGTACATGTTTTTTTTCTTTATAATCAAGGATATTTTCATGATCCCTATATTGTGTAGAGAATACAGTTTATCCTTCACTAGATGTCAACTTGTAACAGCTACAGAATTCAAAATACTTCTTTCAATAGAAGGAAAAAACATCTATAGGTGGAAATATTAACTGAAGAATGATAAATATAATCTGGGTTTCATCTTAATTTTAATCACTGATCTACATTTAAGCTTTATCATTTTAGACCCTGCTGCTCTGTAATTAGATAGATTTAAAATTCTGAAGATGTCTTTAAGTACATCTAGATTTTCTCTTTAAAAATTGATTTTACTGTATAATATACATAAGTCTAATAATTCATCAGTAGTTATACTTTTAAAATGTAGTGTATATATTAAATGTAATGTTTATATGTGTGCATATAAAGTATAAACATTTATCTAGAAGTGAAATGACTTCTGATTCACTGCAAGTACAGGGCCAAAATAGTGCTAAGATTATATACTATATTTTTAAAAAATACCTTACAATGATAGAGTTCCTTAGAAAAGAAAAAGCCCATAGGCTTCAATTTTAAATTATAAAAATGAAAACATTTTATTTTATCAAAGTAGCTAATGAAATTTTAAACAAAGATCCTGTTTTCAAAGTAATGTCTTTGATGACAGAGAACTAAAGAGCCCAGGAAAACAAAACAATAACAATAAACAGAATTGTTGATAAGCAAAAGCCATTCAACCCAGAGGCAAGACTGAGCCAAGAAAACTACATCTGGAGACAGGCCTGAGAACTGTGTCCCAATTCCTCAGACATTAGCGTTTGTGATCTGGTCAGCAATAGCTATAATAATGAACAGCTTTAATTATGCATGAGGTGTCTTTGGACACACTTTCATTTGAGGGTCTGGCTCCAGCCTGTGCATGTACATGAAATACAACTGGATATAAAAATAAGCACAAGTTCGATCCCCGGCATCACAAAAAAAAAAAAAAAATGTATTTCGGGCTGGGGATTTAGCTCAGTGACTAGAGTGCTTGTCTTGTAAGCACAAGGGCCTGAGTTCGATCCCCGGCACCACACACACACATACACAAAAAATAAATAAAAATAAGCACAGCCCCATTACTAGGTCGATGACTCTTTAGCTTTCCCGCATCCAAATTTTAGGTTCAAGCCTTCCCGTGGCCTACAGACATTCACATTTCCCTCCTTCTGACAAACCAAACTTTTTAGTCATTGATTATGAAGCTTCCCTCACATGACTGTCCATTTCTAGGCACTCTAATAAGAACTGAACAGAATATAATTGTGCTACTGAAGGCCTCAGTGCCTTTGCACTTACAGTTTCCTTAACTGGACAATAGCCCTACCAGGCTTTTATCCTGCATTTAAGGCCCAATCCAAAAGCCATCTCCTCTTCCATCAACGGATCATGAAGAAATCCCTGCATTTCCCTCATGCCCTTGCCCTTCTGAATCAATATTCCCATAGAAAAAGCAGTGTACGTCTTTGGCTATTTTAAGCAAAATATTTACCTTATAGGTTCATTATGTTTTACAACAGAATATAAACAAGTTATTTATTTAGAGCTTCGGTTCATGCCATATATGTCAAGCATGACAGAGATAAATTGTAAAATTTTACAGACAACAAAATACATAGGTAAAACTTTCATAAAGTTACTAAAATACGAAAGATGCTCCAGAAATACTGACTCTCTTACCTTGCTCCTTTCCTCCCCTCTTCCTTGAGTTTCCATAGAACAAATGAACTCATCCTATTTCCATATATATATGTCATCTTCGTGTCTTAAATTTGACAAAATAATGTAGATAAGGATATTTAATAAATACATCAAATAAATAGTATATTTTTGTTTCCTTCTTGCTCAAATTAATGTATACACATAATGTAAAATAAGAGAACCATTCTCTCAATTTTTTCATTTAAACTTAATGTTTTGCCACAAATTTGTTTCATAATCCTTATAATTATTGCTATAATGAGTATCTATTATTTTACCATGTTGATGTTCCATTCTCACAATCTTTCAAATATTGTTGAATGCTCAGGCTGTTCCTTATTTTTCTCTATTGAAATGACGCTTTAAAGAAGATATTTATTCAAACATATTTTTTCTTCAAATTATTCATAATATGCATCATTAGGATATATTGATAAGTAATAGAACATTTGGAGGTTCTTTTGGCTCTTAAAATAATTTTGCAAATTTTAAAAAAAGATTTGCAGAGCATCCACATTATTACCAGGGAGGCATGTGTGCACCAGTTTTACCAAAATTTAGTGAAATCCACAATTAATTTTCAGTAGACAAATACAGTTTCCTCTGCCTTTGAGTTCCTTCACTTCTGTAAGAATGCCTTCCATCTTCCCTCCATTGAAGCGGCTGTCACTGGAAGTCATTTGCTTACTTTGACACTGTTTCCTTAGACAAAAACTGATTGGTCTCAACACAAGCAATTGGACTGACATTACTAACTGAGAATTTTCAAGGTGGAAATGCAACAGGGAGTCAACTTCTTTCTTAGAGTAAGAAGTAAAGGTCATAGAGTCAAAGCTTGTATGTTTTTCTCCTGGATGTTTTCAGCACAGAGGCTGGATTCTTCCTGGCGTCCAGTCTCAACTCAAATGCCACTTACTCAGGGAGGTACTGAACCTATCTAAAAATGCTTCTCACTTGGCAAATAGAAATGAACCATCCTAGTTATTTATTTTACTAACATGTTTTATAGAAGTGAATGGACTTATTTGTTACTAAGTAGCTTATTTTCCCTCTCCATCTCCCTCCCCTCTCCCTTCTGTGACAGATATAAGGCGAACTGATAGGGCAAGTCGTTTTGGTCTTATTCACTGCCACAGCCTCAGCACCTAGAAAAGTAACTAATGTAGAGAAGGGTCACAAGCACTATGTACTGAATAAATACTGAATTATATGTGAAATGTCGAGTATCTTTTAAATATTCCCCCAAAGAATTTTGAGTCTGATTGAAATGGCTTTGCTCAAAGACTATATCTAATTTACTTGTCTGTGATTTAAACAGTAAAATTCAGACAATGCAAGAATGCAACTTTCCGCATAAAGAACTTGCAGAAACTTCCACAGAAACAACAAACTCTCTTGTAATCAAGGCCTCTCACCAGGTTCTGCAGTCGTTTGTCATACCATTAATTCTCTGCTCAGTTTCATAGGGAGCAAAGGAGATTTTACAAGAGCTCATTGCAGAAATTAAAACTCAAACTGGTTGTCCCCTGTTCATTTGCCACACGACACAGTTTTCTAGTGACATTCAGCTAATGAATTTTCTTCATGATTAACTATCCATTATACATGGCCATTTAATGGAAACACATCCAGCCTGCCTTGTACCACCTTACAAGTAAGGTGCTTGTGTAAAGCCTCATTAATATAAGTGAGCTGGGACAGTCTTCTTTTATGGAGTCAAAGAAAAATGAGCTTGAAAAATATTACTCACGATCAAACAAATTGCTGAAACAAAAACTATGCTCCACTGGCCTGTAACATTTATTCTTTTTTTTTTTTTTTCTTATTTAAAATTAGGCAGAGGCAAAAGTTCTGCAAAATCAGATAGCGAATTCAATTTAGACATTATTTTTTTCATTCTTCCAGATGTTTTGGAAAGAAAGCAGAAACAAAGAAGTCAAAGCAACTGCTCAATTAATTTTTTTTTTTTTTTTTAATTAATACCCTCTTGTATTTGCTTCGCTTGTCAGAGTCTCTGTAGAATCTACTCTGGGGGAAACCCTTTCACCATTGCTTAAGCTGCAGTGACACCTGGTGGCCTGAATTACTCAAGTAGTCACAGTAAACACATCTTCATTTTAAGCATCTTTTAAGACTCCTAAGTGGATATCTGTTCTTACTTGGTTACCATTAAGAATAAATTAACACTCTCTTAGATTCTAATGTCAAGTATGCATGTGAGATGTGAGAGAAAAGGGGCAACTAGCAAAGCTAATTTAACAATGCCTCATTCTAAGACTAAAGTGAAATGATGATTCAATACATTAAATTAGTAAAGTTATTGAACACTTCTTAATCATTAAAAACTAGGGATAGTGTACACCTCCTTAAATATTATTTATTCATTCAACAAAGACTTTATTAGGTATCTATGCCACATTATAACAAAATTCTAACTAAATTTGATCAACCTTATTTTATTACTGAAAAAAATATATATGTGATTTAGATAATGATTTTGGGTTTCCTAATGGCCCGGTAAATATTTTAATATTCTCAATAACCTTTTTATCTTTTATAGTCCTCAACAGATCAAATGTATTTCTGAATATTTAGCAATTATACACATTATATTTGCCACTGGATGCCTATGGTTTACTGATATGTTGCATATTTTCAATAGTCAGTGGATCATTAATACAGCAATGAGGCAACACATGCTTCTACTATTCCTCTTCTCAATAAATGGGTACCATGTCTGCCCAGTTATAAAAATGAAAATAAAAATAGGAGTTATATTGATTTTTCTATTCTACACCCTTAAATCTACTCCATTACCAATTCTTGTTCATTTAACTTCCTGAACACATTTTAAATCTCTCTACATATCTTGGTACATAAAACCTTAGAGCCAGTTCCCATCATATCTTAACAGGACTGCCAACAGGGCAATTAATTTCCACTCATTAACTTGTGTCCTTCCTCCAAGAATTATTTGCTGAAGTTCAGATATTAGGTTTCTCTCAAGAGTCCACAGATTCGAGGCTTGGTCTACAGCTTGGCATTCTCAGGAGGTGGTGGAAATTTGAAGAGGTGGAATATGCAGGAGGTCGCCAGATCATTGCAAGTGTGCCCTTGACAGGGATCACGGGACGCGGCTCTTTCCTCTGCCTCTCTTCCTTTCTGGAAGGAGGTGATCACTCCTACCAACACACACAGGCTCAGAAGCAATGGGGCCAACCAACCATGGGCCAAAATCTCCAGAACAACGAGCCAAGATTATACTTTTCTCTTCATAGATTGATTTTACCTCAGGTATTTATTATAGTGAGGAAACACTAGCAAACAGACTATGATAGCCAGAGACATCTTTTCTAAACAAAATCTTTTTAGATCATCTCCCTGTTTAAAACCCTCTACTGGCTTTCCATTGTAGTCAGGAAGAAATGAGAATGTTTAACCATGCATATTCTATAAATCGTAGACCTTCAATCTCACCCCGCACAGGGATCTTATTTGAAATCTAAATAATGCATGTTCTTCCAAGTCCCACAATCTTCCCATATTCTGTGTCTGCCTCCTGAAGCATTTTTCCCACTCCTCATAACAAGGAAACCCCTTCTTGTTTTTCACGTATAAGTTTAAAAGTCACTTTTTCTTCACAAGTTAGATCTAAGCCCGTGAAATTTGGGAATTTAGAAAGACCCTGTCTCAAAATACATAAATGAATAAAAACGGGCTGAGCAAGTAACTCGGTAGTAGAAGGCCCCTGGCTTCAATCCCCAATACAATCAATCAATCTATCTATAACAAGTGAAAGTTAGTTACCAGAATTTAAGCTGACCACCTTGTCCACGTTCCTCTAACATACTGTCAGGGATCTATCTTTTTCACACTTGCCACAGTCATGATCTCATTTCATTAGAAATTTGATTCATATCTGCTTTATATCCATCTTTTCTCCTAGAGTTTACGTTCCATAAAAGAGGAGAAGTTATATGTTTTGCTTGTCATTTTAGCCGCAGCATCTAAACCAGGGTCAGCCAGATATTAACACACTTTAACTCATTAAATATAAAACAATTAACATGTGGTATATAATTAGTAAGATATGTTCAAATTATAGCCATGCTCTTTTGCATTTCTGGGTGCCTTGAAACATTATTTGTCTGAGTCTGTGTCCTCTCATCAGCAAATTGGTTTAATAATATTTACCTCAAGGGGCTGGGGATTTAGCTCAGTGATTAGAGTGCTTGCCTTGCAAGCACAAGGCCCTGAGTTCGATCCCCGGCACCACAAAAAAAAAAATATACATATATATATATATATATTTACCTCAAATGACTGCTTTTAAGACAAGAATAAATAATGGTTTGTGGATGGAAAACCCTCAGTAATGTCAGTTGCATTGTAAGCAGTGGTCATTAGTAGCAGCAGCAGTATTAATCTACGTGGTAGATTGTTATCATTGCTCCATATCTAAAGGGAACTGCCTCAAGTAAAAAGGGCAAATACCACTCTCAACTGTATGTTATTTTTCAGGAGACTGTAAGTAGGGCCTTACCTGAACTTTCATTAAAAACTACATCACACAGCAATTTCACCTTAAGAGATAGAAAGAATTAGAGAAAGGGAGTAGAGAAACAAGAATGATGGTGCAAATTCCTACCTGAGAAGTAGAATACAACAAAAGGCACGGGCAATCAGGAGGTGAATTATCATTTTCTACAAACACACTTCTTTAACGATTAGAGTTTTAAGAGACATGAACACTTGAAAGAAGATTTGCTAGGGAAGAACAGATACAGTGTTTGCAAGGCTGAGATTTCAGATCAACGAGAACCACCACAAAAGTCATCACTAGACAAGCAAGCGACTGTCAGGTTTGAAATCCAAGGATAGAGACCCTGGGAGACACCAAACTGCTCTCTACCGGTTCAGTGTGTGCTTGTGTGTGTGTGTGTGTGTGTGTACAAAAAAAAAATTACCCATTATTTAGATTTAGATGTTTTCTTCAAGACTGTTTTCCTTGTCATCTGCATTGTGTGAAAAATAACATAGTTTAAAAATATGCATAATTTAGTTAGTTATAAATACTTATTCAAGACATCAAAAACAAGATCTAGGGTATATCTTTGAAAAGTTTTAAAGACCATAAGCACCATTCATATTCATGACAGATATTTATGTTGGACCTTACATACTTTTTTCACCATCCATTTTAGGGTCTCCTGATGCATTCAAGGGTGTATGATGCAATCAGAAGTGGAAAAGCAAAACCTGGACAACTAGCAAAGATATAGCAAGGGAGAGAAGAAACATAACACACTAATTTGACATCTGACTAATTGCAGTTAGCTTTAGTTAACAGGGCACAACAAGAACACAAATCCAAACCTCAACTTTCACCAATGAGAATAGAATACCTGGAAGGTAAAGCTAAGTTATACTTCCTTGGAAGAAGTTCCCCAGTGATTTTAATGAGCATCTTTGTTTAAGAACACAGGAATAAGGGCCAGAAGCATTAAGTGTAGGTAGAATTATTACCCTACGGATTTATTCAGTACTTTCCAAAAACATGATGGATATTCATTTTTATGTATTTTATTTTTAAAATTTTCTCAGTTCAGAAGCAATTCTGCACTCCTTTTATTAGGGTTTTAAAATATATATTATTTTGCCCTGTAAAATTTTCCTATATTCCCCAATCAGAATGAATTCCCACCTGTCTTCATCTTCACATGGCTTTTTACTTTTGATTTTATTACAACCATTTCACTCTGCTTCACAAAGCTTCGTGGTGTGTACCCCATTTGATTGTATGGTCTTCCCAAGAAAGGAGATTATTCAGTTATGTAGCTTATTAAGACCCTTGCACATTGCTTTGGGCACCCCAAGTGCTCAACTTTTGCCAGTAGGAAAAAAAAAGAATAAATGAGTGATTTCTCCAAATTCAAACTTATACTCAAGAAAATGCAACATAAAGTATACCTTACAGAGTCTACATGTTGGACTCTCAGGTCATAATGCGTGGACATTCATGCCAGCTTTGTCACTGATTGAACACCTCGAAAACTTCAGTTTTTTATCTGAAGATTATGCTAATCCCTAACGCGTAAGGCTGTTTTAAACTCTAAATGTCTGCATGTGTAACATGCTGAGACAGACACTGACATGTAGAAAGGATTTAGTAAAGGTTGGTTGTCTTCATTGAATGGACCATCAATTCACAGACACATGGCTTTGTTCTCTGTCATCACCAAAATAATCGGAGACTTTCTTCTATCTCTTCCTTTCCTCAGCTGATATTACATTATATAAAAGCAAAAGTTAATTGAATTGATAGTCTCTTCTTAAAGAATCTGAGGATTTGCTACACACATTAATCTTAATGAACTCTGAGGCATTATCACAATTAATACTTATTAAGAACCTAGAATGGACTATACAGCATGAAAAAGCGAGCACTTGAATTTGCAAAGGATCTCCCCAGTGTTGTCCTCCAGCTACGCTGTGATTTTAATCAAGAATTCCATCAGACAGTCCAGCAACAATTTCCACAAACCGCACAGCTTCTGCGAATGACGACAGTCTTTCATGTGCCCCATCTAGAGTAATCTGAGAGTATGCTCAGTGCAATAGAAAAAGTCTGAGTAGCATGACAATGTGCCTGGTTTGAAATCAGCATACACATTGGATTTATGATTTTAGACAAATTGTTCAACTAGTCAGGGGCCCCAGCTACGTGCCCTTTAAAATACGCATGTCAGGAAGACTGCATGACAGATACTAAATGTCATTGTTTTTCAGCCATTTTTTTTTAATTTTAAAATATTTTGTTTCAAAGCTCAATATTCTGGCAACTCATGCTAGGTTAACAGAATTATTAAATGTTGGCATGGAAAATGAAAGTTGCTCAGAACCACAGAATTTCATATTGGCCATAGGAATGGTCTGCGGTCCCACAAACACCAACTTCAAAGCCCCGTGCTTTACTAGCATAAAATCTGGTTGTGGGGCAAGACTGATGAATCTCCCAGCCATAATAAATGACTTGCAGGACAAAGAAGAATAATCATCCTTGCAGTCACTGGCAGCTTTGTAAGGTGATTCACCTTTCTGCTTGAGAGATTTCTTTGCCAACGCATATTTAGTGGAGTGAGAACTGTAAAGAAGATGAAAGCACGGCAAACATTTATCTCAGAGTTTCGTTTTCTAAGGATAGCAGGTGTGTCATATGATTTCTCAGAAGGGCAAACACTTCTTTAAAACCTCTCCTAGTGTCGGTGGAGATGGATGACGTGTGGTCTATAGCACGGGAAAAACAGGTGGAGAAAAAATATTCTATTTAGGGAAATTGGGGCCATCTAGAACATTCTTCAGAGGACTAAATGTCTCAGAAATGATCAGATGGTGTTTGAAACAGAACAGAAAAATCCTATAGGAGACAATACTAAAAATGGCATAAAGTTAATCTACAGTATTTTTAAACCACACTATTAAAAGCTATTCAGTGATTGCTTTCACCTGTGAGTCTCTTTTCTAGGCCACCACCTGATCCTGGATACATGTGCATCTACACATTCCTGAAGCCCAGAAACACTTCAGCATGCTGTCACTGCTGCTACCATTTATCTATTCATTTATTTTTCCTACAAAACCTGCTTAGTACCCAAGTGTCTTAAGAGGATAATTAACATATACATAATGTCTCATGTGCAAAGTGCTCTTTAATTATTATATAACAAAGAAAACACTGTTCCACATAGATAATGCAACATTTTTCAAACATATTTTGTCTATGGGTTTCTTCCAAATAATACGTTTAACAGGTAATATTCTCTGGACACTCAGCCACTAACCAGGTGCTCTGATTACTTTCTGTACACTAATTTATATCAGTATTACAATTTTTAAGTGAGTAGACTATTCGTTGCTCTTTTCAAAATTACAGATGAAGAAACTGAGACTGTGAGTTTAAGTAACCTAGAATTAAATAGCTAGTGAGTACTGAAGTTAAAACATGAAATCAGGTGAAAGTACAGAGGTCTCTGTAAATTTATTCTTTTGATACTGACTTATTACCCACTAATGGACATGTCTGTGTTCACTCTTAGCAGGAGAGCAGAGCTATGTCTTCTTCTAATATGGCTTGCATCGGACTGGGAAAAAAAGGAATCTAACAAAAAACAAACAATGAAAAAGAAAATGCATAACAATTGTGATAATCAGTTTTAGTTTCCTGTTTCAGACGTACCATTTCTACATCCTGGTGGCCCACAGTACAGTCTACGGTCCCACCATTCACCGAGATAGTTGTTCAATCCCCAAACATCAGGATCATTAACGACTCAAATCCACCAGGTGATTCTGTCAGCCCTACCAGGCCTTCTCCAGTCCCTCTCAGGGCCTTTACAACACCACCCTCAGCCAGGGTACAGCAATTTTTGTATGTAGTTATTTCTCCAGCCTTGCCACTGTACTTCCTGTTCTTCTCTTTTCTCCAACATATTTTCCCATATCTAGTGGAACACTAAATTTGCCTTACTTTGCATTGTCACTGTGCAACCTCACAGCTACTGTTCTATGCAGGTCTAAGCCTTCACGCCACCAGGGTTAAGTCATGGGCTGCAGACCACTGAAGAGCTCAAGGGTAACTATGTGAGGTTCCCCAGAGACACACATGCTCTAAAACTTTGTATAGCTTCCATAAAGACAACCAGCACCAAGAAGGAATAAAGAAAAGAAAAAAAAA
>PVJO010021564.1:0-22844 GCA_004026905.1 Hystrix cristata | reverse complement strand
GACCAAGTCTTCCCCACAAGGAGCCTTTTAGGATTTGGGATCCCCACCATAGCACGGCATTTCAGACAGAGGAAATCCTATCACATATGACCTTCTTGTCTGTCTTCTTTCCTTTAGCATAGTGATTTTTAGGTTCACCCATGTCGTAGTAGTTTATGCCTTTTTACAGCTGGATAATCTTCCACTGCTTGGTTTTATCAGAGTTTATGTATTTACTCATCAATTGATGAACATTTGGGTTGTTTCCACTTCTTTTTTTTTTTTTTTTCTTGGTGCTGGGGATTGAACTCAGGACTACCACTTGAGCTAAATCCCCAACCCCTCGTTTCCACCTCTTGACCATTGCGCGTAGGGCTGCTCTGAACACCTGTGTACACATTTTTATTTGTTCACCTGTTTTTAGTTCTTTTAGGAATATACCTAAGAGTGGAATTGCTGATTGTGTGTGTGTGTGTGTGTGTGTGTGTGTGTGTGTGTTGCAGATTGAACCCAGAGCCTGGAGCACGGCAGGCCAGCGCTCTTCCCCTGAGCTACACCCTAGGCCCACGGTTTGATTTTGTTTGTATTTTATTTTGTCATATTTTATTACTTTTAATATATTTCTTTTTTTAGATGTATACTTTTATTAGTACATATGCATAGAACATAATATTCACATCTCATGTGGGAAGCGGTACACGTATATAACACATCTTAATTCCCCTTTTCACCGCCACTCCCCATCTCTCAGTCCCTTTCCTTTTTCTCGGTACATATTTGCAGTACATCATGTTTACATTCCTTGTGTATATTTGGTACGTGTGCACAGCACGTCTTAATTCTTTTCTTCACCCCCTGTCTCTCCCCTCCCTCCCTTCTTGATCCTTTTCACCTTTGAGAAAGTTCTTCCTACTTCCGATTATCTATGTTTTATTTTGCTGCTTATTTATACTTTGGGTTTCTCATATAAAGAGAAACCACATGATATTTAAGCTTGTGTGTCTGATTTACTTCATTTATATTATGGTCTTGAGGTGCATCCATTTTCCTAGGAATGACTCAGGTTTATCTTTCCTTATGACAGAGTAGTACTCCATGGTGTGTAAATGCCAGACTTTATCTGTTTATCTGTTGATGCCTTTTGATTTGTTTTGTTACCGCCTCTGATGCCATTTTGAATAATTCAGGTGTGTGGCTTTTGGTCTCCTTCCCTTCTGTGCACTGTGGATTGCTCTGGGGGAGCTGGGATTTTCAGAGGTATTTTACTGGCTTGTCTTCTCAGTTTCTGTGTTTGTCTGTCTGTTTTTGTCGAGGCTTGTGGGTTGAGTGTAGTGGCAAACTTTGTCTCTAGGGTGGCGGCCTCTGTAGTTCATGTGCACTTTTCTGTGGTGCCCTCTGGGGGTGGCTAACTATTGGACTTTGCCTCTGTCTCAGCCTCCACCTTTTGCATTTACTTGAGGTAGTAGCAGTGTACTTGGCCCAGTACCCAGTTTACCAGGAAGGGGACTCAGTGTTGTCAGTACCCCCAAGGCTATCCAGTTATTCACATCTCAGGCTAAACATTCAAAAGCAAGAGCTATGTCCCCTTGACTACAGTAATACAACAGCATCAATTATAGCCTCAAATACAAACTGTATACAAACCCTAAGGACCTATAAAGTACCACCTTTGTCCCTACAAAAGAGATCTATGATTATAGCATAAACACTAAGACAAACCAAATATTGGCCTACAGTAAATATCTGCTCAACAGAACAACTTTACCTCCACCATCAGTAGAGGTACAGTATTCAACAGCAGCAGCATAAGTTACGTCTAGAGATTCATAAAGCTTAGTAGTTACCGTAGTAAAGGCAGAGGGGGTGGGGAACCAGAGAATGAAAAAAACCAAATTTGAAAAATTAATTGGTGGGATATGAGAAAGAGGAGGGAAAGGAAGACAGGGGGTCCTACTGAGGAGTAAAAGGAAATTAGTAGTAGTAGACAACAGTCCCTGGAAAGAAAAATCAAGGAAAAGGAAAAAAGATAAACAGCACAACAACAGGAGATAAAAGAAAGAAGGAAGAGAAAAAAGTTGGAAGGGAAAAAGAGAAAAGAAATTAAAAGAAGAGAGAAAAAAGAAAAAAAAAGGGAGAAAAACTACAACTCCCCCAAATCCTGATAAAGGCAAGATAAAAATAATATAAAATAGACAAATCGAATCAAAGGAAAACATTCCTGTGTTATTGGGTGAGCGGTTTCTTCCTGCAATCTGCACTCTTGGGATCCAGACCATTGTGATTTTCTCTGCCTTGTTTTAGGGCCTACGGTCTTTGAGGTGCCCTCCTTGCTTCCGAGGCCCCTCGCTTTGTTCCCCCAAGACGGCAGTTACCATGCAAGCCAATGCATGGCCTTGCTCCCATCAGTAGATGGGGACTTCATGTCCTCAGCTGTGGGGCCTGGCTGCTCCCCTCTCTCCCCAGGTGCTGTCTTTGTCCAGGCTCCACTGGTCGGGCTTAGCCTCTCTGCTCCACGCTGTCGCTCCCTGAGGACAGGCGCTGCTCCTACCGTGCAGGTTGACTCTCACTGTGTTTTTGGAGAAAGAGACTTTCCACGCAGTTCAGGCCAACCTAAAACTTGCTAAGTTGCCCAGGCTGGCCTCGAACTTGTGATCTTGCCTTGGCCTCCTGAGCGCCACGATTACAGGCATGCCTCACTGTTTTTTTTTTGTTTTTTTTTTTTGCAGTACTGGGGATTGAACCTAGGATTTCCCACTGAGCTATGTCCCAGCCCTTATTTTATTTTTAATCTTGAGACAGGGTTTCACTAAGTTGCCTAGGCAAGGCTTGAACTTGGCATTGTCCTGCCTCAGCCTCTCAAGTGCTGGGATTACAGGCAGGTGGTTTGATGTTTGATACACAATTTGGATTTTAATGTCATGGTGCCTCAGTTTCCCCATCAAAACATGTAAAGTGGCACCGAGAACTTACCTCTTTTTTTTTTTTTTGGTATTTGGAATTGAACCGAGGGCCCTCACATTGAGCTACGTCCTCAGCCCCCTTTTTACTTTTTATTTTTAAGAAAGGGTCTTATTAAGTCACTAAGTTACCTAGGCTGGGTTCAACCTTGGGATCCTCCTGCCTCAGCCTCCCAGCGTGCTGGGTTTGTGAGCACGTGCCACCACATCCAACTATGTATGGCTATTTAACACGTCCAGTTTACCGTGTCCCAGAACCCCTCAAGCCCTGAAGGACTCATGTGTCGCGGCCCCAGGACCTGTGAGCGGGGCCACACTCCCACTGGGGGGTGACCTGGCCCAACTCCTTTAGCTGTTGGTGTCTGAGGTTGTTATCTACGCAGTCAGCGTTGCTTCGTGAGGCTACGACGGGGCAGCGTCAGTCCGTGCAGCATAGAGGTCCAGGTAGCCTAGGGAAGCTGCCGGTGCGACCTCACTTGGGAACGGTCTTTGAGATGTAATGAAGTTAAGGCTCTTGGGGTGAAGAGATCATCCTGGATTACCCGGGCTGCTCTAAAACCAAAACCAACGACAGAGGCGGAAGAGCAGACGCAGGCCTGCCCAGGGAAGAGGCAGGACTGGGAAAAATACCTGACACCTGCACCACAGGAGGCGCGGATTATCTTGCCTCCACTTTCAGAGGCTTCAGTCTCTGCCCCACAGCAGGCTCCCCGGCAGACACCTCACGGCAGAAGCGTCGGCGACCGGAGAGTCCCCTGAGTCATGCCATGTCCACTTCTTTGGCCAGGCCCCGCCTCCCAGCAGCCCATCGGCTGTGAGCTCCTCAGTGGGTCCAGCCGTCCGTGGGGTTGGTGCCGTCGCCGTCCAGTCGCCTCTCCAGGAGCCTCTTAATCCAGTGGAGGTGACAAGATTAACTGGCACGGGAGGAGGAGGCCATGTGAGGACAGGGGCAGAACTTGGAGAGCGATGAGGCCACAGGAACACCCGAAGGCCCCGGGAACTGGAAAGGGCAAGGAAGGGTTCTTCCTTTGAGCCTTTGCGGGGAGGTTGGCCTAAACAAACGCCTTGACTTTCAGATCTGGCTTTGAGAACTCTGAGGAAATGTATTTCCATCGTCTTTGGCACCTCAGGTTGTGGTCTTGAGTTACAGCAGGGGAAGGTAACACAGCACGGAAAGGAGAACTCAGCATTCCTAAGTCGGTGCTCCGTGAAGTCAGCTACTGCCGTGGTCAGCTGTGAGCTTGTTCCCTGGGTGGGCTGAGCTGTGATCCAGGGTGTGCTGGGCTGCACACGCTCCTGGGCCTTGCGCTGGGACCGGGGACTGTGCTGGGCTCTGCAGCCTTTAAAGGACGTGGCTGCCTGGGCTTCCATCCCAGCATACACTCCCTCCCCGGGGAACAGGAGGTTGACCCAGAATTCCAGGAGCGCGCTGGATTCGGCCAGGTCCTCCAGCATCGCAGAACATCCGGCTACAGACAGTCCCCTGGGAGCTGTCCTGGCAGGGGCTGGGAAGGGGCTGTGGTCTCAGGGGCCTTCAAGGACCAGTGTGGGTGTCTATCCCACAGGCCCAGGGACACAGTGTGCATTCTGGCCCAGAGGCAGCGCCCGGGGCCCAGGGGTTCTCAACCTTGCCCAGGTTGGCCTCATCTCCTCAGGAACCCTGGAGGCCGAGGCAGGCCAGTACCGCTTCCTGCAGCAATGAATCGTGGAAGTTGGATGGTGGGCTTTGCTCTTGGGGCAGGATCAGGCCGAAATTCTAGAGATTTCCAAGTGGACCAGACAGGCTGGAGGGAGGCTGAAGGGAAAGGAATAATGGGAGACTCAAAACTGGGGTCCAGCCGAGGAGCGCTGAGTCCCTTAGGTCTCCTGTAAGCAGGGTCTTTTGGCTTCTGGTGCTTTGAAGCAACAGCAGAAGGAGCTCAAATTACCTTTCTTCCTCTGTCCTCTGCCAAGACTGTCTTCTCAGGGTCTCAAAGTACTTACGGGACCTCAATCATTGTGTCTGCTTTTCAGACTTCAACTAAAACTGTGAAGACTGACATTGGCCACTGAACCATTCTGCAGCCAGAGTTATCACCTGGTGGTGTATCCTCTCTTCCAAAATTTGGCCTTTTGTAAATAGAGTTTTTTTTCCTTTTCTTGTGGGGGGTGGTGCTGGGGACCAAACTCAGGGTCTTGGGCTTGCTAGCAAGCGCTCCACTACTGAGCTAAATCCCCAACCCTTTTTTTTTTTTTAAATGAACAGGTGTGTAGCCCAGGCTGGCCTCATACTTGCAGTGATCCTCCCGCCTCAGCCTCCTGAGTGCTGAGATTACATATGTGTGCCACCACACTGTGCTCGTAAATTGAGTTTCCTGAAGTAGTTGTATATTTAAAGGAAGGAAAGGAGTAATTTCTACTCTATGCTCCAAAGAAATAACCTCTGTATAATACACAGGGCTTTCTATGTGATAGATACCAATTTAAATCATTAAATGCATTATCTCACTTAATTTTTATAATTACTCCTGTGTGAAGTACTGTTATTATTTTATTCCTCTTAGTGAGGATGAATCCATGAATTTATTACACCAGGGATGGTGTTACTTCCTAAGAAAATTTAATTGCAATTATACAATTATAAATACAAAATTAGGTCCAGAGCCTCAGCTGGGCAGGGGATCAGGAGCTTGAGCTCTCTCTGCTTCCTGGCCTGGTTTTTGGAAGCAGAAACAAACCATCCGTCCACCTACCTTTACCACCTTTACCACCGGGGTCCTGTCCTTGTGAGCACCTCCCCTCTGCGCTCAGCCTCAAGGCTCCATTCAAGTTCCACTGGCCTCAGGTCATTCTAGATCACCCAGCTTGCTGCGGGGAGTCTCTTTGCTTTTCATCTCCTGGCACTAGGGATGGCTGGAGCCCCCTGAATGCGGAGTGAGTGCCGTCTGGCGTTTCCTGTCTGGAATGCCCCTTTCCCTTCCCTCCTACCTGACAACAATAGATAATGGAGCTGCTGGCCAGGTGCTTGCAATGGACTATTTACCTAGCTTCTGTGGATTATCTATTTAGTTCTCAAACAAACAAGGTGGTTGCTGTTTTTCTGCAGGTGCTGGGGAGTGAAACCAGGGCCTTCACACTAAGCTAGATCCCTAACACTTTTTAGTTTTTATTTTGACATAGGTCTAAATTGCTAATTCGCCCGGGGCTGGAGTTGAACTTGTGATCCTCCTGCTAGGGAGTGGCAGCGGCAGGATTCCAAGAGAAGATAACAATCTTTTCTTAACCTGTCTGGGGCCTAACATTTCCTCCTCCTCCTCCTCCTCCTCCTCCTCCTCTACTTCCTCCTCTTTTTCCTTCTCTTATTGCTCCTCCTCCTCTTTCTCATCCTCCTCCTCCTCCTACAACAGAATCTAGCTACTTAGCCCATCCTGGCCTGGAATCACAATCTTCCTGTCTCACCCACCCAAGTGCTGGGATTACAGGCATATGCTGCCATACCTGGCTTCTAATTTACCTTCTGATTAAACTAGCAGCCCTGAGCCTGAGCAAGGAAGTGCAAAACACCTGTTATCCTGGTACTTGGGAGGCTGAGGCACGATGATTACCCTGAGTTTGAGACCAGTCTGGGCTGCATATCTGTCTCAAAAAAGCCAAAAATAAATGAATGAATGAATAAATGAATAAATAAACAAACTAGCAGCACTGAGAGTTGTCTTAGACCTCCTCGTGGCCCCACAGTCTGGCTGGACGCCCAGCACAGAGCAGTTAGCTGAAGAGGAGGCTGCTGGGCATGGGAGGGGCTGGGGCATTTGGAAGAGGGATTCATCTCATGTGCATTCCCTCCGTGAACGGGCCCCTCGGGGTGACTGGCTTTGGGCAGAAGTGCCCTGCCATGTCCAGCCGAGTCTTTGGCCCCAGCCTTGCAAAAGCGCATGCAGCAGAAGTCACATTATTTTGATTTTCCCTTGGCACTCACTTCTCCAGGAATCTTGCTCGTTTTTCTAGTTTCTATAAATGTTCCCAGGCCCCTGGACTCGGACTCCAGTCCAAGATCCACTGTTCTTGCTTCCAGCTGGGTGACTCTTCAGGACCTCAGGGTCCCCAAGCGGCAGGGACCCCTCTGCAGCCTTCAGGGCCACACTGTGAGCAGGCAAGGGTGCTGTCCCCCTTGGCACCGGGGCACTTCGTGAGGGCCCGTGCCCTGCTGCCGCCTCGTCTGCGATCCAGCTGGCCTGCCCTGGCACCCCGGCCACTCTGTCTTAGTCTTTCAAAATCATTTTTAATATATAGTGTTACATCCAGGGGTGGACAGCTGGCCACACCATGTCATGTCATGTCCCTGCTCTGTTGAATATGTAGCTCCCAGCGATCTTAAACCCCTCACCAGTAAAGAACTATAAAAAAAGACAAAGCTTAATACAAGGAGACAGTTTACTTGGGGGAAGATGGAAGAGAAAGAAGATAGACAGCTACCATAAGGTGGTAGGCGGTTTCAGAGGTGAAAACCCCACAAGCTTATCCCTGGCTCCTTTTATTGGGGACTAGTGTCTTCCCACCCCCGAGGTGGGCACTTGTGGATATCTGATCTGTTGCTGTGTGACTGTCATTTGGCTTCTTCCTGTTTCTTTGTAATGAAAAAGTGAAGCGGGGGAGGCTTAATAGGAAGGCAGCTTTAAGGATGAAGTAAAGGGGACCAGTGTGTATCTGGTATAATATTATAGAATATAAACGTGTGTATATTGTATAGGTGCGCGTGTGTGTCTTATATATTAAATAGGAGTCTTTAGGTGGCTGTCTCTTACTGTCCCCTGCATTCTGTCATATAGGTGTGGGGGTTGTTTGCTGCTGATTATATCGCCTGGCACCTCTCCCCAGTCTAACCGGCCTTCCCCCTCTTTGTCTTTCTAATTATTCTAACTGTTGTAGAGTCTACCTGTGAAGGCAGAAGCTAGTCAGTGGTAGAGGCAGAAAACAATTGCAGTAAGTTTTCTTACTGATTCTTAATAAAGCTCAGTGAGGCGCTTATCCTATCTTTCTCTACCTTTGGGGACCTCCATCCCTACATATAGTAATTGAGATTATTCAAAAATTTGAATCTGCAAAAGGCAAACAGTGGCCCTCTGAATCCTCTGAAGGAGACTGTGTATGGAAAAAATATAGAAGACATAGAGATCTTTTTTCTTGTCATTTTTCCCTTTAAAAGTGCAGTATAGTAACTATTGACATAAAACTTACATTGTGTTAGATTTTTAAGCTTTCAGAGAAAATTTTAAGTATAGTGGAGGAAGTGTGTAGGTTATATGCAAACACTACATCTGTGTTTTGAGAAAGGAGCTGTATTAGGGATTAATCCCAAGGCCCAAGCACGCTAGTCATGGACTCTGCCGCCAAGCGCTATCCCCAGCCCAGTGCTATGCCACTTTTTATAAGAGACTTGACCATTCTTAGATTCTGACATCTGAGAGGAGTTTAGGAACACATCCCCACAAATACCAAGGGATAGCTGTCTCAAAAATATCAGCTATAGCTGGGGATTTAGCTCAGTGATTAGAGTGCTTGCCTTGTAAGCACAAGGGCCTGAGTTTGATCCCCGGCACCACAAAAAAAAAAAAAAAATCAGCTATTGCTGGACATGGTGGTGCATGCCTGTAATCCCAGTTGTTCAAGAGGCTGAAGCAGGAGGATCTCGAGTTTGAGGTCGGCGTAGGCAACTTGTCAAGAGCCTGGCTGAAAGTAAAAGTGAAATAAAGGACTGGGGATGCAGCTCAGTGCCAGAGTGCTTGCCTAGCCCGTGCAAGGCCCTGGGTTTCAACCCCCAGTAATGTGAATATAAGTATATGAGCTAAGTATTCCGATTATTGCTTACCTCATGGTCCCCATATTACAGATGAGGAAACTGATGCTCAGATGAACTAGGACTGTGCTTGGAAAAGTTCTGCCCCCTCCCCTGTTTCCGGAGAAGCCAATTTCCCTCTCTGGAAGGGATCCAAGCGCATGTTTTGTTTATCTGTCCAGATGCACTTCATGTGCACAAAGCTGATGTGTATAAATAGCGCCCCTCCTCCCGCTGTGGGGAGCCCCGTGCACGCAGGCTACACCTGGCCTTTCACTGTCGTCCTGGGTTGCTGGAAGGGGACCCCATGCTTGCAGGCTGCAGACTGGACCGAGGTGGGTACAGGTCTCTCTGGATGCGAAGGCTCAGCCTGGGCCCTTCAGGGCTGCTCCTCAGTGAGCCTGGGCAATTCCGACTGCTATACCTCCTGGTGCCAAGGGAGCTGGGAAAGGACCAACCAATGGCCAGGCCTGGCAGAGGGTTTGAGGACCCGGAGAGAAAAGGGTTTGTTCTCCACCCCCTGAAGACTGGCAGGGGTTGGCTGCCGGCTTTCTCTCTACTCTCCCTGAGAGCAAAAAATGTTTTCTCCTCCTGCCAAAACCCGATGGCCTCCTGGCGGGCCCCGTGGTGGCCCCCCAAGGGCCCAGCTCCCACGCCGTGCCTCCTTTTGATGGCCTCGCAGGAGATGGCAGCTGTGGGGTCCCTGCCAAGGCCTCAGGATGCAGCCTCCCTGGGAATAGTGCATCTTCCCCATCTGGAGCTGGGGCTGCCCTGCCAGGAACGCTCCGTGCCCTGCTCTGCACCAGCCGGCCTGCTGCGGATTGGCCCGGGCTGGGGCCTGGAGGAGCCCTGGCATGGGGCGCTAAGTGCATACTTACGCTTCCCCTACAAAGAGCTCCATTTGTGGCCTCCCTGTAACCCGCTGGCCCCAGCTCTGCTGCACTCAAAAAGGGCTCCATCAGAAAGTCTGCAGGGCACGGAGCAGGGCACGGAGCTTCCGGTGCCCGCTGGCCTGGGTTCCCACTCCCCATGCAGGCTGCTTGGCAGAGGGAGGGCTTTCTCCCCGGGAGGGGAGTCGGTGCTTCTGGCCTCCCAGGCGAGGCGTGGGACAGCTCTGTCCCTGCGCACAGGCCACAGCCCCTCCTTCCAACTGTGTGGTGGCCCGGCAGGGAAGGGCAGGCTGCCGCAGCTCTGCAGGGAGAGGGGCCTGGGAGAGGGCTCATACTCACCCCTGGGAAGTGGTCCCTGAGCCCGGCCCTGGTGTGGAGGGCACCAGGGTCCCGGACGTAGGGTCTATTTTGTGAGCACTGAGGCAAGGTGCCACTCAGACGGCGGCTGGTGGCAGCCTCGGGAGGTGATCCGGGCTGAGATTTCTTTCTTCAACTACATCCTCAGCCTCTTTTTTCTTTCGAGGCAGAGTCTCCCCAAGTCACTAAGTTGCTCAGACTGGGCTCGAACTTGCAAATCTCCTGCCTCGGCCTCCCAAAATGCTGGGTTTACAGTTGTGCGCCACCAGGCCCAGCGTAGTCAGGAGCTTCTGTGAGAGCAGCAGCGGCTACATGGAGCATAGTCAGGGAGCTCAGGAAAAGGAGACTCGGGACGAGGATGCTAACCGTGGAGGGGGAGGCTGGGGAGACCCTCTGGGATCCCCCACTTGCCTTCAGGGAGGTCCGGGGACAGGGGCACCCATTTGCTACTTGGCAGAAGAACTCTGGGTTTTTAAGAGTTCTGCTTGGCTGGGGATTTAGGTCAGTGTTTAGGGTACTTGCCTTGCAAGCATAAGGCCCCAAGTTCGATCCCCAGCTCAAAAAAAAAAAGAGTTCTGCTTGTGGCAGTGGCTGCTTTGAAATTGTGGGGGCTCCCAGCCCCCCCTTTTAGCCTTCTGCTCCTTGCTAAGCTCCTTCTAGCATTAATCTCTAAATGTCTTTAGATTCACAGAACCCGGAACCACTACGGCCGGCCTTTGCGATGCCCTTCCTGGGTCCTCAGGAGGTTGAGGGCCACTGAGCTCTTTGGGGCAGAGAGAAAGAAGGCAGACGCCCCAGATGAGGAGACCCTGTCAACATGGAGGCATTCCGCCTGTCCTCCTTCCCCTCCGTACAAAAGCCCTTCACGCCTCTTAGCCCCTCACGGAGCTTTGGGGCGGTGAGCCCTGTGTCTTCTCAAGACAGGTGGCCCTTGAGTACACCTGATTCCTTCCGACCAACTCTCCTCTCCCCAGTATTGGTTTCTGAGCGTCGGCAACTCTGGACATTTGATTCACAGCTACAGCGAGGGACCGGACCTGGAGCCAGAAGGCCTTATTTATGGTATGCCGGGTGTGGCGGACCATGCTCTCAATCTCGGCTACTCAGGAGGCTGAGGCAGGTGGATCTTGAGCGTGAAGCCAGCCTAGGAAATGTAGTGACTTAGTGTCTCAAAATAAAAATTTAAAAGGGCTGAGGGCCGGCCACGTGCTCGAAGGCCTGGGTTCAATCCCCAGGACCACCCAAAAAGGTCCTTATGGGGAGAGGCTGGAAATGCACGGTGTGTAGCTGGAGCTGTCTGTCCCCTTTCTGGGAGCCACCGTGGTTTTCTTCTGTTTTGTTAGTCCTGGGTGAGTTTCCCTCTCCAGCCACCTGTGAGCTCCTGCCTGTCGCCATTGTGTCCCATTGGTGTCCCACCAGCACGGTGCCGGGCAGACACTGCATCCTCAGCGTGACTGGGGAGAATTTACCGAACCATTTGTAATTTCCCAGGGCCATTGTGCAGGTGGATTCACTGTGGCTTTTCTTCACAGGGGTCCCACCAGCTTTCCGGATCACTCCCGCCTTCGCCTTCCCCTCCTAATAGAGCCAAAAGGGGTCTTTTAGCATAATAATGAGGCAAAGCCCAGTTAGCGGAGGGGATGGGCAGGATCACCTTTGGGAATCTGGGAAAGCTGAGCCCAGCCCGAGCCGGCATCCTCCTGCCTAGGAGGGAGCCAGGAATAAGATCCAGGTCTCTGGACCACCTGTGGCAGCTCTCGGTGGGCCTGGCCTACAAGGGGCCGCAGAGGACCAAGGGGGAGAGGGACTAGAGAGGAGGAGGAAGCCTGGGTGTCTGTCCAGCTCTGGCTGGATGGGCAAAATACATTTTTTATGTTCTGTGAAATTTGTGATTGACTGATAAAGAAGATTTCTTTTTCCAGTACGGTACAGCATCTGAAATATATTCTTTTTAAAATTGACACATAATGATTGTACATACTTCTGGGGTTCAGAGTGCAATTTCAATTGCATAAATTTGCAATATATTATGATCAGATGAGGTAATTGACATATCTGTCACCTCTACGCTTATCATTTTTTTTGTTAGGAACATTCATTATTATTTTTTATTATTATTATTTTTTGGTACTGGGGATTGAAACCAGCGCCTTGGCACTAAGCTATATCCCCATTTTAAATCTTTTTTAAAAAATTTGAGACAGGTTCTTGATAAACTGATAAATTGCCTAAATTTGGGCTTGAACTCGTCATCTTGCTGCCTCAGCCTCTCAGAGTGCTGGAATTATAGGTGTGTGACACCATGTTTAGTCTGCTATTTTGAAATACATAATTGTCATCAACTGTAGCTATCCTGCTGTGCTATAGAACATTAGGAGTTATTCCTTCATCCACCTGCATCCCTGACCACTGATGGATGAATAGGTAAAGAGAATGTGGGCTATATGCACAACGGAATACTATTTGGCCATAAAAAGGAATGAGATTCTGTTATTTCTGGCATCACAGATGAACCTGGAGCACATTGTGCTAAGTGAAGTAAGTCAGGCTCAGAAAGACCGGTACTGCCACTTCCTGCTCAATGTGGAAGCCGACAGTGGCTCCCCTGGAGGCTGATAGTAAACTGGTCCTTGCCAGGGGCCAGGAAGGGTGGGGAGATGGTGGAGGGAGGATGCAACACTTTCTCCAGTATCACAGCTGGGGTCTAAGCAGCTGGGCTGCTGAGATTCCATCCACTGGTGGAAGGAAACTAGAGAAGTGAACAGTCTGATGCCCAGGGTAGAGATGGGAATCTGGGGTGGAGAGCAAAGGGCCTGGTGACTTGAGCGAAAGGTAAGACACGGAGTGATACAGCTGGCAGGCCTGTCCCCTTTGAAGCTGGCTCTGGCTTCAGCAAGAGCTGAAGAACACAGCGAATGTGTATTGTGCTCTCCGGGAAGACTCACTTCGCTCAAGGGTGTGAGAAGGGAAGATGGGCGTGTGAGTGGGAGGTCCAAAGCATGCCCATTGCGCTGTTGGCCACTGTGCTCTCCCTTCTGCGGCTGTCCCTCTCATCCTGCTGAGTGTACTTCTCCTGCTTTTAATTGGGCCACACTCTCACTACAGATCATGTCTCTTTTCCTACATTTAATAAACGTAAACCCGCGCTACCTTTTGTGCTTGTTTTGTTCAATTCTTTGTTCAGGACAAGAAGAACCTAGAAACTAGCACCTCTAGAAGGAGTCCCCAGCATCCAGAACCTGGGAGCGGTCCTGGGGATGGAACCCCGGGGTTTGCACTGAGCTATATCCCCAGACCTTTTTATTTTTCTTTATTTTGAGACAGGGTCTCTCTAAATCACTAAATCACTGGGATGGGCTCCAACTTTCTTTTTTTTTTTTTTTTGTGCCGGGGATCGAACTCGGGGCCTTGTGCTTGCAAGACAAGCACTCTAATCACTGAGCTAAATCCCCAGCCCCGGGCTCCAACTTTCAATCCTCCTGCCTCAGCCTCCAGGCTGCCTCAGCTTCCAGCCTCCAAAGTGCTGGGATTACAGGTGTGTGCTACCAAGCGCAGCCCCTTATGAGGCTTTGAAGGGGTCTGGGCTGGATACACCAGAGCTCCCCTGGCCAAAGGCCACCATACTGCCTGGCAAGGAGCTCCCTAGGCGTTCGTTCAGATTCTAGAGTCCAGAAAGATGAATAACTTAGTCTTGAGGATGTGCTGGGGAGTGGGGTCTGGCTCGGGGAATTGTCCCAGGCAGGTCCTCTTCCAGGGATGGAAGACACTCGGAAACGAAGGCAAGAAGGGCACAAGGCTAGAATGGGGATGATGGTGCCAGCTTCATAAGAAGGGTTTAACGTCTTACGATCAAGAGGTCGTCAGGGGCCTCGAGGGTTTAGGGGCCCCAAACTCTGTTGAGAACTAGAGGGGAAGACAAGAGTCAGTGCAAACAAGTCTTGGCAAGAAAATAGTTTTTCTCTACTCTCTTATGACCTGTACCTGAGGACTTAGAAATTAAGTTGATGAAAGGCAAATTAGCAAGAAAAAAGAGTTCATGCAGGTATGCAACACACCCAGGAGTACTCAGTGAGGAGAGACTCAAAGTGTGGTGTGTTAGCTGTTTATTACTATAGCCAAATACACGAGATGGTTAACTTTATAAAGATATAAAGGTAGAGCTCACAGTGCTGGAGGTTCAAAGGTCAAGATCAGGTGCCAGCAGAAACAGGAAATCAAAAAACGAGACCAAGTCAGGGTAGGGCTTGACTTTTTTTTTTTTTTCCGCGGTGCTAGGGGTGGAACCTGGGGTTTCAACACCCAGCTAGGCTCCTACCCCTTTTTATTTATTTTTTTTGAGACAGGGTTAAAATCACTAAGCTGCCCAGGCTGGGCACAAACTTTTGATCCTCCTGCCTCAGCCTCCCAGGGTGCTGGGATACAGGTGTGCATGACCATGCCTTCCTAGGAAGCTCCGTGCGTGCAGGCGTGTGTGTGTGTGTGTGTATGTGTGTGTGTGTGTGTGTGTGTGTGTGTGTGTGTGTCCTTGGAATCCACCTCAGGGCTTCTTGTGTGTTAGACAAGCCCTCTGCCACTGAGCAGCATCCCCAGCCCGTAGCAGCTGCTTTAGGCCAAGCTTGTGGCACAGGGCTTTGGGCAGTGGACGGACACTCCCTGGCAAGGAGGTTGCCTGGTACAGCCCCGCTGGGCTCCCCTGGACTCTGTGGCATGTTTGGGAACTGGCAGAGGCTGGGCCCACCCACCCTGGCCCTGGCACCTCTACTTTCCTGACATTTGCTAAGACTCAGGAGTTGATTCCAAAGAGGCTTTGAGGCCAGAGCTATGGAGCAGTAGGTTTGGAGCAAGAAGTCAGAACTGTTTTTTCCTCCAGTACGAGGGACTGAACCCGGGGCCTTCACACTGAGCTATGTCCGCAGTCCCCCCACCTCCCTTTATTTTTATTTTGAGAGACTTGCTATGTTGCTAAATTGCCCAGGCTGGGCTTGAACTTGCAATCCTCCCGTCTCAGCCTCCTAGAGTGCTGGGATTACAAATCAGAAATTTTAAGTCTCCTATTCGATTCATGTGCAGGGGTTGACTTTTTCTTGGACAAAAAGGGGGAAGTGAGGGTTTGCTGAGTGCTCCTGGGGCTGCTTTCTGGCTTGAGAAGCGGGCAGTGGGTAGAGAAAGAAGACACTCAGGCCTGGGCCAGGGTGGGGGCTGGTCTCCGCGTGGCAGAGCCTCCCACACCTTGGAGCAAGGCCCTCGGGGTGGAGAAGGAGGGGAATGGGGAGCCTGGTGCTAGGTGGAGCAAGCCAGTGGCAGCCGCTCCTGCGCCCCCCTCACCCTGCCCACCCCGCTCTCACTGCCACTCTCCTCCCGAGTATTGATTTCAGAGTGAGGACGTGATGTTCTTCCTGTGGACTCAGGCGTGAGATGTGCTGTCCAGCTGTCCAGCTGGCCCATTTAGAAACTGCGAGCATTTCCCCTTCCAGAGGCCTTTCCTCCTGACCTGGTCCTTCGGGCATGTTCCTCTTCTGCAGCAGATGCGGCCCCACAACTGCTCTGGGCCAATAGGTGGCCCTGGCCGCTGCCTGGGAAGGAAGAGGGGAGATGACTTTCTTTTTGTTGTTGATGTTTTTTGTTGTTGTTGTTGTTGTTGTTTTTGTTTTTTTGGTGCTGGGGATTGAACTCAGGGCCTTGTGTTTGCGAGGCAGACACTCTGACCACTGAGCTAAAGCCCTAACCCCGAGATGACTTTCTTTTAATTTTGTTTTTGTTCCTTGGTTTTTGAGACAGGGTCTCAATATATAGTTCAGGCTGGCTGTGAACTCACTACGTAGCCCAGGCTGGCCTTGAACTCATTGGCGATACTCCTGCTTCAGCCTCCGGAGTGCTGGGATCACAGGCGTGCACCACCACGCCTGGCTGACTTCTTTTCTCCTCCCTCTCTCTCCCTCTCTCTCCCTTTCTCGCCCTCTCTCTCCTCCCTCTCTCCTCTCGCGGTACTGAGGATAGAACTCAGGGCCTTCCCACTGAGCTAAGGCCCCTGCCCTTTCTATTATTATTATTCTTGCTATTATTATTATTTTTTTGACATAAAGTCTTGCTAAGCTGCTGTTTCCCAGGCTGTACTCAAACCTGTGATCCTCCTGCTCAGTGTCCAGAGTTGCTGGGATTATCGCATGCACCACTGCACCAGGGTCAGGAGACCACTTTTAAACAAATAAAATACCTGCACAAGCAGCCACATGGCAAAGTCGCTGGGCAGTTAAGGCATGAGGTTGGGATTCGAATCCAGGCCTGAGGCCCGAAATCTTTCTGGACTGCACGTCGCTGCAGTCTCAGGGCAGCAGATGCGCAGGGTGAGTAATGTGCCGGGCACCTTTCGGCTGTGGGCAGGACATCGGGTGGGGGTTCAAAGTGTCAGGATTGCAGCCATTCAGAAAAGGGAAATTGAGTCAAGACTGGCGGAAGAGTCAGAGCTCGAGAGTGGAGCAGCGGTCAACAGTACCCGCCCCAAGGTATGGAGAGTCACATAAAAGAGGCTCAGATTCTGACCTGGGAGAGAAAACACTCGTACATTTTTAGACTGAGGCATGTTTATTCCCGACCTGGCCTCTGGCCCTTGGCCTCTGGCTGGGGAACAAAGAGGGGTTGTTTGGTCCTGGGCTGGGATGTTTGCAGCAGCCACTGATGTGTGCCCAGAGAGCTCGGCTTGGGGAAGCAGTGTGTATGTGGGGTGTGGGGTGTGAGGGAGCTGCATTTGGAGTTGCTGGGGCCCTGCCTGCCCTCCCCAGCCCGGGGTAGGCTCCTGGAGATGGGTGGACCTCTGAAGTTGCATGTCCTCACTGTCCCTTTCACACGCTCTCCTCGGGACACAGCTCTTTGCTTAAATCCCCATCACAGGGAGCTCGGCCCCCCGGAACCGCAGCCCCACACACCCCAGTGCACAGAGCTCCCTGTGCAAGAAGGTGGCCTTGTCCTGGATGCATCTGCATTTCTCGCTCTCTCTTTCTGTCTCTCACTTTTCTTTCCTTTTTCTAGCTCTCTCTCTCTCTCTCTCTCTCTCTCTCTCTCTCTCGCTTTTTCTTTCCTGGGGATCGCTCTTGCCAAGCCCGTGCCCTCGCCCTGAGCTACACCCCAGCTCTGCATCTGCTGGCCCCTCATGTCCACCCCCAGCCCTGGTTCTGCCGAGGGGACAGTCATTTTGTCCCTTCAGTGACTACTTGAGCGGAGCTTCCTTTGTGCTGGGCGCCGTGTCCAGTCCTGGAGACAAGTAGCCAACCAGGCTGAGGTGAGAAAACAGATGACAGGCAACTGACTTCAATCCATTCCACCTACTTAGTCGCTCTGGCCAGGGCCTGGCCGGCAGTCTTGATTCCCCTCTTGCCTGCCCCACACATCCTCTTCGCCAGCTGTCCTGTTGATTTAACTTCCAGAAAGCACGTGGGATTCATTGTCTTTTTCCCAGCCCCACTGCTTTCCCTCCAGGCTGAGGAGCCATCACCTCCATCCCGGACCACTGTGCCAGCCTCCCAAGTGGCCTCCACTCCCCGCAGTGTTCCACACACCGCAGCCAGAATCATCTGTTTTATGTTTTGCAGTACCGCAGGGCTGCACCCGGGGCCTTCACACTGAGCTGCATCCCCGGCCCTTGTTTTATTTTGAGACAATGTCTTGCTAAGTTGCTCAGGCTGCAGAACTTGTGATCCCACCCACCTCTCTTCTCCTTAAAACCCCCCAGTGGGATTTCTTAAAATGTAAACTTTTCACAAAGTGCGACGTGTGTGCAGATCGTCACACGGGAACCTGGGATGGAACTCATTGTTAGCACACTTACCTGGGTCGCATCCCCAGCCCCATAACAGGTGAACAGCAAATAACAACAGATAGGACACAAATCCTAAGGGCACGGCTTGATGAATTTTCACAAATGACCCAGCTGTGTAACTAGGTAGTACCAGATCAGGAAACAGAGAGATTCCAGGCCATCCAACCGTGGGAACCACCAGCCCTCCTCATGAGCATCCACTATGTCACCTTTGAGGCCACTGATTTTCTTGCCTGACTTTGATATTTTTGGAGAGGGGGCTGGGGCTTGAACCTAGGACCTGGGCACTGAGCTACACCTTTAGGCCTTTTTTAGTTTTTGAGGCAAGGTCTTATTACGTTTCTAAGTTGCCCACACTGAGCTCTAACTTTTGGTCCTCCTGCCTCAGCCTCCCAGAGTACTGGGATTCCAGGCGTGCGCCACCCCACCCAGCTTGACTTTCCCCTTTGTATATACAGAATTACAGGCATGTACACTTTTGTGCCTGGTTTCTTTTACTCAACCTTCTGTTTACTGAAGGAATGGTAAAGAGGGTAGATTTTTGCCAGTTGCAGCGGCAGAGGCCTGTAATTCTAACTATTCAGTAAAGTTTGAGTTCAGCCTGGGCAATTTAGAAACTCTGTCTCCAAATTAAAACTAAAAAGAAAGGGCTGGGGAATGCAGCTCATTGCAAAAGCCCTGCATTCAATCCCCGCTACTGCAAGAAAAAAAACAAGTGTGTAGATTATTTATTTATTTATTTATTTTGGTGCTGGGGATCGAACTCAGGGCTTCATGCTTGTGAGGCAAGCACTCTAACCGCTGAGCTAAATCCCCAGCCCCAAGTGTGTAGATTTTTAATCTATAGGCAGGAAAACAAACTCACATTAAAACCTACTGGGGAAGTAAACCACTTTGGAACACTGTCTGGTGGTATCTTCTATAGCTGAACAGGTGTGGGCCTTACGGGTCAGTAATCCCAGGTAAATTCCAAAAGAGAGTAGGCATGTGTCCACCAAAAGATACGTACAGACATGTTAATATTAGGCCCAAACTAGAAGCCAGCAGGAAAGCATAATTAACACCCCATTTTACAGATGAGAAAACTGAGGCTCAGAGAGAGGTAGAAGAACTTGTCCAAGCCCCCACTTGGTATAGGCAGAACCAAGGTTCCAGAGAAAGCACTGGCAGTCTGTCTCCTGTCTGACTTCAAGGTCTCCTGTCAGTTCAACAATGCGGCCTTCGTCTTCTTTGTTACTTAGCCAGGCTCGTGTCCTTCTCAAGGCCACTTTGTAAAAGATGAATTTTAAGGGCTGGGGGGCAGCTGGGTGGTAAAGTGCACCTCTAGCATGTGTGAGGCCTGGATTCCAGCCACAGCAGCCCCCAGGACAGTCTGAAATTCTGGAATAGTGTCAGAGGTACAGAAAAGTTGCGAGGGCCTGAGGGTGTAACTTGTTGGCGGAACACTGGCCTAGCATGCGCAACACCCTGGGTTCCACTCCCCAGCACCCAAAAACATCCTCAAAACTAGAAAAAAACTTGCCGAGACGGTTCAGAGGCCCTGTCTCCACCCAGCAGGTCTCCCCCATTGTGAACATCTGCCATTACCTTAGGACGTTTGTCAGTCCACACGTTCTTATGGCCCGACCTCTGTGTGTTATTTGGATTTTCCCAGTTTTGGCACTAACGCTTCTTCTGTTCCCTGATCCCATGGACTCCCACGTTACATGTAGTCCCCGTGTCTCCTTAGTCTGCTCTGGCCTGTGAGAACTTCTCTACTCGCCCTATTTTGATGACCTGGCAGTTTCAGGGAGCCCTGAGTGGGATTTGTGGGCCGGCCCCGGATCTGGGTTTCTGGGGATCCTGGGTTCTCTGAGGGAGACCACAGACAGGAGGTGCCATTCTCTCCTTACGACACTGGGGTCCATGCTGTCAACATCTCACTGGTCTTCATCTTGGCCCTTGGTCAGGGGGGCCTCCCGCTTCTCCACAGGAAGCAAGTTACGGAGAGAGGCCCGTGTGCGAAGCCAGGGAGACTCTACGTCAACCAGTTATCTGCAGCTCTTCTGTAAGGAAGGCGTCTCTTCTTCCCCATTTCTTTTCTTTCGTTCAATTACTTCTTTAAACCGGTATGGACCCACAGCTACCTATTTTATTCTTTGGTGTTTTAGTTACTTTTCTCTCGTTGTTGGGACAGAATACGCGACACCCAAAGTTAGGGGAAGAAAGGTTTATTAGCTCACAGTCTGCAGAGGTTTCAGTCTATAGTCCACTGGGTCCGAGGCAGGGCGGCATGGCAGAGGCAGGGCGGGCCCGGCAGCCAACCGACAGCAAAGTAAAGTGAGGAAAATGCAAGGAATGTATGCAAATAAGCAATGCAAACAAGCAGCTAATTAGCCTCTTCCTGTATCTTTTATCTAGGCTACCTGCCCCCAGGGCAGCCCGCACTTCCACCCCCAATCTCAGTCTCACATCCTTGATCCCAGCAGAACCATGCCAAACCGATCAATGGATCAATTTAGTAATCACACACTCTAGATCCAGCTATCTCTTACCACATGAGGCTTTGGGGGGACATCTAGACACAAACCATAACACTTGGGTTATAATCTGGTATGACATTATTTATTTTGTTGCTACATTGCCCAGACTAGGCTCCAATTTGTGAGCCTCCTGCCTCAGCCTCCCGGAGTGCTGGGATTGATTACAGGTGTGTGCCACCATACCTAGCTTGTCTTTCCAGTTTTTATAACTGAGAATCCTTTCAGGTTAGCTCTTGTGCCCTTTGACATGCCCTCATCCCCCTTGTCTCCGTCCAGACACCCCTTCAGTACTAGGAATTGAATGCAGAGCCTCGCACACACTAGGCAGGGGCTCTCCCACTGAACACACCCTGACCATCCCCTGGTGTCTCAAAGAACATCTTACTTTCTGTGTTAGAAGCTCCAGGCTTATCGTGTATCTTTCCTGCTCTAGCCCTGGAATTAGCGGTTTCTCTGATGCATCTCAGTTCTTTTTGTTGGAGAATGGTATTAGAGACTATGGTTTGAGCGGTGGGGTACTCACTGCTACTGGGGTGTCCCCGCCTCTAGGTCCTTTCCATAGATGCAACTTCTCACCACGTCTCCCACACTGCCTCAGACTTCTCTGACTCATCCAGGGCCTCAGGTTTGTTCCAGCCTCCCCTTCCTTGTCTGTGCCTCCCCTTCCTTGTCTGTACCTCCCCTCTCCAACAGCTGGGAACCGCTCCCCCTCAATACTCTATTTACCTGTTTGCTCCTCTCTGTGCCCAGCCCAGCAACTTTGTAATTGCCCATCTACATCTTCACAGGCCCCCTCTTCCTGACGCTGAGGAGTTCAAGTGAGACCTGGCAGTTCCTTTTGTCTTCTTTGGTGGGGGGAGGGGTGCTGAGGTTCAAACTCAAGGCCTTGTACCGCCTAGCAAGTGCTCTACCGCTGAGCTGAATCCTGACCTTAGTTCCTTAGGGTTTCCGGTCACCACGCTGCTTCCCCAAACTTACTAAATTGATTCCTTTTTCCCCCAAGTACTTTCAGGGAAGTATGTCAGACATTTGCAATAGAGCCGGATTCTTCTGTCACAGTCTGGGGTCCCCCAATATCTTGGTTGATTTTTTTTTTTTTTTTTTTTACAAATTTGCACACATTAAAGCTCACTCTTTGTGTTGTAGAGTTGTGGGTTTGGGTGGTTACATGCATCCACTGCTCCAGTGTCTCGAAGAACAATTACATTATCTGAAAACTTCCTTTTCTCACTCAGTGGTACAGGCTTGTGAACTCAGCTACTCAGGGGGCTGAAGCAGGAGAACTGCAAATTCAAAGCTGGCCTGGCAAATTTGTGAGACTTTGTTTCAAAATAAAATAAAATAAGTACTGAAGAAGCAGCTCAGTGCTAGTGTGTCTGCCTATCATGTATGAGGCCCTGGGTTCAATTCCCGGTATATAAAACAAGTCACAACAAAAAAAGTTTATGTATTTCTATGTATTTTTTCCCCTTTGGTTGCTTGTGCTTGGAGTATCATATCTAAGAAACAATTACCCAATCTAAGGTCAAGAAGGCTCACATCTGTTTTCTTTTCTTTTTTTTTTTTTTTGGTGCTGGGGATCGAACTCAGGGCCTTATGCTTACGAGTCAGGCACTCTAACAACTGAACTAAATCCCCAGTGCTCTGTTTTCTTCTATATGGAGCCAGGCTGGGTGGCACACCCCTGTAATCCCCAAACTCTGGGAATTTGAGGCAGGAAGATACAAGTTTGAGCCCTGGGCAACCTGGCAAGACCTTGTCCCAAAATAAAAATAAAAATAAAAATTAAAATTAAAATTAAAAAAGGGGTGAGGAGGGGCTGGAGATTTAGCTCAGTGGTTAGAGTGCTTGCCTAGCAAACACAGGCCCTGAGTTTGATCCTCAGAACAAAACAAAAAAAAAAGAAAACAAAAAGGGGTTGAAAATATAGCTCAGTGTGAAGGCCATGTGTACTATCCTCAGTATCCTAAAAAGAAGAAAAAAAAAGAGTTATATGGCTTTAGCTACTACATTTAGGTCTTTGATCCATTTTGAGTTAATTCATCTATAAACTGTGAGGTAGGGATCCAACTTCATTTTTTGGCAAGTGATTATCCAGTTCTGGCACAATTTGTTGAAAAGGCTGTCCCTTCTCTACTGAATTATCTTGGCACCCTGTTAAAAATCAGTGACCATAGGACTATGGATTAATTTTTGGATTTAATTCTATTCTACTGACCTTATACGTCTCTCTTAATGTCTGTATTAAATAGTCTTGATTACCGTAGCTTTGTAGTGTGTTTTGAAATAAGGAAACATTAGTTGTCGAAGCTTTTTTTTAAAAATTGTGTTGTTCTCTCCTTACATTTTCCTATGAATTTTAGGGTCAGTTTGCTCATTCCTGCAAAAAAGAGGGAGCTGGAATTATACTGAATCTGTATATCAGTGTGGAGAGTATTGCTATCTTACAAGTCTTTCAACCTAAGAGTAAGAGATGACTTCCCATTCTTTAGGTCTTTAATTTCTTTTTTTTTT
>PVJO010021563.1:0-29754 GCA_004026905.1 Hystrix cristata | reverse complement strand
ACTAATAGTGAGTTAAGAGAATGTCTACATTCCATCTTTTGTAAATCATCTTATTATTTTCTAGGTTTATGGCATTTTAATTTGCAAAACTAAGTTGGACAATTTCTGCTTTTTTATAATCGATTGCTGTTTTCTTAATGGCTTAAGCGTTCATCAAAGTTTTAAAGATTCCAACAGCTCTGAAAAAGAAGTAAGACCATGCAGTCATGTGGCAATCAACCTTTCCTAGGACACAGATTGTTTTGCAGTACCGTCCAGCCTGGTATGTAGTAGCTACTCAATTAGTGTTTGTTGAGTGAAAGAATGAGATTAACAACACTGGTCTGTTGGTGGAAGCTTCCTTTTCTGTGAGGTCACCTTTCATCTCTATAAAAGCATGATTTTTGTCTTGTGCTGTTCCTGCCATGAGTTCTTCTTTCTCTGACCCTCAGACTGGAATTTTCTGCACCCCTTGATGGTGAGCCCTCTATTCCAGAGATGGGGAGGTGACCACGGACAGCCTTTTCCTTTCCTCCTTGGCAAACAAACAAGCAAAAAAGGCCTACTTATGGCACCAAAGTGTCCTCCTGCCACTTTACACCTCCCCTGCACGGGGCAGGTCTGGCCAGTGAGGGTCGCGGAGGTACAGCAGGGAGGACACCGCCAGCCAGGGTCCTCTCTCTCTCTCTCTCTCTCTCTCTGCTCCCTGCTGCCCAGCGTGCACACCGGGTGGGTGGCTTCTGCTGTCACCTTGGACACTGACCCCCACCGAGGACAAAGGCCAGCAGCGTCCCCATGCTGATGAAGGACACAGAGGGGCAGACTGTGCTGTCCCAGGGTCAGGGAGCCGGGGCCAATACACACCCTGAGGCTCCGTGATGAAATCCACCCTGTGACTGACTCACAAAAGCCACCAGGCTTTGCCGCAGAGCCCAGAACCAACCCTGAACCCACTCGTGTCACAGCGTCGGGCGCTACAACCAGCCCTGGCTCAAAGGAAGCCGCTCACCTCTCCCTCTCGTCTCTTCCACCCCACAACACCTCTTTATTCATTTCACATCTCCCCTGGCGCATAAAATAGGTACAAAATTTACAAGATATCTTTCCTTTCTCTCAGAGTTTTCAAAAATTGTTCTATATTTAAAAATTCCAGCACTCAGAATAAATCCTGCTCTGCCACAATTTTGCCACCATTAACCTCCTCATTTCTTTCACCTGTTGGCTGATTGGCACACTGTGTGTGTGTGTGTGTGTGTGCGCGCGCGTGCGTGCGCCTCCTTTGTTGTCAATTCTGATTGGGTGACAAATTGTTGGATTCTCCAGATTTTCTCTTGAATCCTTGGTGGAAGCAGTAGTCTCTGTCCCTTGCTGTAGGTCCCCATGAGCAGGTGAGCAGGTCCCAGGATAGAGGCACAGCCCAGAGTGCAGCCTGGGGTCTGAACCACGCTCCCAGTCAGCACCCTACACCCTACACCAGGGGGACACCCATGCTGCCCTCAGGCTAGAAGTCTGGGCAGAAACTTAGGACCATCCTAACAAAGTGCCAAGAGCCAGGCGGCTCAGCCTAATGGAAATGCACAGCTCCTCGTGGTTCTGGGGGCCAGGAGTTTCAGATCCAGGTGTGGCAAGAGTTGGGGACATCCCTCCCAGCCTCCAGCTGCTCTGTCAGCATCATTAGCATCTCTGGCCCACAAATCACCACCCCAGTCCTACCTTCATCTTCACACACAGCCTTCCTACATGCCTGTCTATGCCCAAGGGTTACCTTTCCATGAGGGATCAGGGTCCCCCCAACCCTATATAGCATCATCCTAATTTCCACTGCACTGATCCAATTTCCAAAGAAGGCCACTGAGGCTCTGGATGTTACAACATCAACATGGGGATTGTAGGGGTCCACATCCAACCCCCAACAGTCCCCATGACTTTGAAGTAGACATTCATGGTTATCACCCTATCCTGGGTCCTGGGCCCACAGAGCTGTCCCAGGCCCAGGCCTGGCCAGGTCTCCTCTCCAGCTGCCAGACCACCATGAACTTGGAAGACAAGAAGTGGGCTGCGTGTTCTGGCTCTCAGAGACACCACTACCCCCTGACAGGACCTCGGAGCCCAGGACAGGCCCGACCTGGAGATCACTAGGACCTTGGTCCATTACAGTCAAAAACACCAACACACTGCGAAGCCCCTGGCAGAAGTGCCCCACAAGCTCCGGGCACCAGCTCTGGGGAACTCAGAGGCCAGCAGCGTGCTCCTTCCTGGAGGCTAAGTGCTCTGCTCTGCCTGAGGACGACACAATGGCCTTCTCTATTCCCACATGTTAAAGTGTTCGCTGGAAGTACCTTGCCCCATGTCTTTGGGCCACTATGAGAGAACTCCAGAGACCAGGTATTCACAGACAAATTGTTTCTCTCGGCACAGGAGGCGGGCAGTCCACGATGCAGGCCCAGCACCTGGTGTCTACTGAGAGCTCTTTGCACATCCTCCCAGGGAGGTGGAGAGAGAAGGGACACAAGGCAAGCAGAGGTGCCGAGCACATGCTGCAAGATCCATGAAGGAGGGAGAAAACTGTGCAGCCTCACCTCCCCAGAGAGGTCCCAGCTCTGCAGCACCTGAAGCCTCCATCCACAGTGTGTGCCACTGAGTGCGATTCAGGGCTTCCTACTCAGCATGGTGCAAAGGCATAACACACTGATAAACTTGTACAAAATGTAAAGTTCTTTATGTGGTCACTTGTGTCTGCCTTTTTTATGACCCTGTGCCGGGAGGTTCTTTGTTTCAGGAAAAGCCTCCACCTCACAGCATCCCCCCCAAGGCTCCAGAAAGAAGCCCGCCAGGAAGGACTGCTCAAGTTTGAATAAACGCGGGGACCAATCATGTGCCGCCACACTTTCCTTTTCCGCGCGCGCCCTCCCCTTCCCGTGCCTGTTCCCTACCCCATAAAAACCCCACACTCCTGTAGTTCGGCGCCATTACCTCTGCCTCCTGTGTGAGGGGTACGTATTGGCCCAGAGCTCTGTTTGAACAATAGCTTGTTGTTTTTGCATCGAACCTGGTCTCTTGTCGTTCTTGGGCGCCGCTCACCCTTGTGCCGGGTAAGTTGGGGAGGTTTTGGCCTCAACAATGGGAGCTGTGTCTTCAGGAGGGAAGGTCGTCTTGTGCATATTCCATGTTTGCCCAGGCCTGTGTCTTCAGGCCCCTAAGCCAGATACAGGTCAAGCCTGCTGGGTGTCCATCCTCAGCCACCACGGATCGCTTCCTTCCTTCCCCTCCCAACACTAACGATGACAAGCAGACACCACAGCCAACCTGGATGGTGCAGGCGCATGTTGAGGTAGCTGCTCTAAGTATTTGGAGGTGAAAGTACAACAGGGGAGTTAGGTGTGTGGCCCACAGTTCACCAGTTCGAGGAAGCAGGGTCAAGATGCTCAGAGGAACACCCAGAGTCCTCAGGACAGACAGCACCACCATGCCCGGTCCCTTGGCGCTCCCAGCCACGCCTGAGCCACCGCACCCAGGGCCCAGCAGGTCCGCTATCCCCAGGGTTGCAGCCCGCACACCCTGCCCTCCTGCGGCCACCCCCACAGGCCACAGAGGGACATGCGAGGACTCTGTCTATCAAGGGCACTGTCCACCACACCCAGAGAGATGGACAGGGCCTCTCAGTTCCCCCCAGAGCCCATATTCTCAAATACTCTTCCAAACAACAAATACACCAGACAGCCAAACCAAAACACCACACAAACGATCCCTGAGAGAATCAACCTGTTTTTACTTTTCCAAGCAGAAGCCAGTCCACACTTGAGTGCTTTTACAGCCTTTATTAAGAAAAGCAAGAACTCAGTCTATTTGATTTATAATTGAAAATCATAAACTATAGCATTCACCTGCTGTTCCCGAGCACCAGCGAAATGATACAAGGCTGCTACATCACTCAGCCTGGTAATTGGCAGGAGCCAGCACGGCGAGCACCGGAGCGGCCCCAGAGGCCCACTAACCGGTTCAGACCCAGGCCGGCTGCAAGCAGAGATGTAGGGAAAGGAGTATCGCGAGCCAATTTGTTCTCCAAGTTCTGCTTCCTGAAGACACCGGACCACACACAGGTGCTTCATTAGCAGGGGCTGGAGCGGGAACACGTCTGGGCCCAGCGGGGACATGGTGACGGTGATAGCAACTCTCTGTCCAGTATCTTCTCACCTACTCACTTGCCATCCATATAACTCCTCTGATGAACTACATTCAAATCTTATGCTCACTACCCCTCCCCACCACTGGATTGTTCCTAACTGTTGGGTTTGAGAGGTGTCTTAGCTATTTTCTCACTGCTGGGATAACATACTCCATACCCACAAGTTAAAGGAGGGAAGGTTTATTTCAGCTCACAGTTTGTTGAGGTTTCAGTCCCTGGTCGGCTGGCTCCAAGGCAGGCCAGCCTGGCAGAGGAGAAACAGTCCATGGCATGACAGGCAGGAAGCAGCTAGCAGCAAGCAGTGGCAGCGAGCCTGCCTTCCCTCTCCCCTTTATATTCCATGCCGGCTATAAACCTATTGAGTGGTGCCGCCCACACCCAGGGTGGGTCTTCCATTTTCAATAACCATTCAGCCACACTCAGAACTATTCCAATCAGTGGACTAATTCAGTACCACACACCCTTAATCCTAGTATCACTCACCCTAGGTCCAATGAGCTCTGAAAAGCCCACCTAGGAGCACACAAGGCTTGCGGGGACATCTAGATACAAACCATAACAAGGGGTTTTATATATTCTGAATTACATCCATCACCCTTCTTGAGTTAATTTTTGGATGAAGTGTAAGGTTTATACCCATATTCCTTTTTCACATATACAAACGCCCAAGTGTTCCAACACCACATGTTGAAAACTAGTATCCTTTCTGTAAGGCAGCTATGCCCAGAGTCAACTGGATATAGTATTTCTGTAGATTCGATTCTATGTTTTCTACCAGGCTTCTCTAAAATGACCCAATCTGAAAATGGGAGGCAGGAAATAAAACAGCATCCCTGGTCTAAATATACACGTCAATCAGAAGACAGAGACAGGAAATCTGTCCCGCAAGCTGCACATCACATGATGCCTCACTGTGAAATGCCCTGAAGAGGAAACTTGGTGCACACAGGAAGGTGATTCCTGTGGGGCAGGTAAGGGGAAAGAGCAAATAACTGCTCAGAAGAGTGGGGTTTCTTTCCAAAGTGTTGAAAATATTCTAAAAGGAGATTGTGGTCTTGGTGACATGACTCTGCATACAGCGAGAACCAAGCAACTGGGTACTTCGAGTGGATCGTGTAGTACTTGGAATGTATCTCAATACATTAACAAATTAATGGATCAGAAAGCAAAAATTAGCATATGTAATAAAGTATATATTTTTAAACATAAGAGATGACTAGAGCAGATAAAAAGATATGATAATATGCTGTTTAAAAAGCCCTCTTTGAGTACAATGATAGAGGCAAGGGAAAAGTAACACAATGAGTGAAGATACACAAGGTACACTCTGATAAGGGAAACCTGGATTGTGTTTTAATACCAGGTCACTAAGACTCCAGACCAAGGCCAGTTTCAGGGATAAAGAGGAACAGTACATACATAGTAAGAAAAGGAGCAACTTACCAAGCAGCTATAATAATACTAAACTGTCTTGCCTCAAAAAAAAAAAGAGTTTCAAAATAAATAAATGACAAACAGATGGAACTGAAAGGAGAAATGGACAAATTGGTAATTTGGAGACCTTAGCATCCCTCGTTAGTAATCAGGGGAACAAAAGGACACCTGCAGGGACCTAGAGGTCCAACCAGTGCCTGTAACCCTTCAGCCAAAATTGGGTCAAAATGATGTTCACAGAACATCTCAACCAACTGCAGGAGACTGCACAGTCTTCCCCAGTACACAGGAATATTCACCAAAATGGAAAATATTCTGGTCATAGAACAATCCAGGGTAGATATAAAGAATTAAAATCATACACAGTAAGCCCCCTAAATAAAGTGAAATTAAACTAGAAACTGATAAGAGAAAGATAAGTAGGTAATCTTCAGACACTTGCGAGTTGAACAACAAACTTCTAAATGACACATAGAGCAAGGAGGAAGTTTTATGGGAAACTATAAAATATTTTGATCTAAACAAAAATGAAGATAGAGTATATAAAAGTTTGTGAGATACAACCAGGACAGTGTGTAGAGGGAAATTCATAGCATTACATGTTTATATGAGAAAAGTGGAAATGTTTAACACCAGTAACCTTAAGACTAGAGAAAAAGCCATAAAATAAACTCAAAGCAAGGAGAAGAAAGGAAATAGTGGTTAAAATAGAAAACAGTAAAATTAAAAATAGAAAAATAGTGAAACTGAAAGCTGGCTCTTAGAAAAGACTGAGAAAAACTAGTAAAAAAATGATATGTGTAGGTAAGGCTGATATCATCTATTCATGAGCGACAGAGTGTACTACTGGAGCACCCCACAGGCACTAGAATGGCAATACGGCATTGTGCATGGGAATTTGACAACTTCGATGGATGAGCCAGGTTCCCAAAAGCTGAACACCTGTATAGTTCACTGAAGAAGAAACAGATAACCTGAAATCGTTCTACTTAACAGAAATCATGTTCATAGTTGTCCCCTCTGCCCCTACCCCCCACCTCAAGCCAGCCTCAGGCCTGTACTCCCTCCTCTCCACGGGGCACCTCGCTCTGACTCTGAAGCTCCCTGGGCACTGCCATGCACTTACCCCATCCCCACCTTCCTGGACCCCATCTGTGCCCCTATACCAGCAAGTCCAGGGGAAGGGCTAGGACTGGCCACTGCTATGACCCTGCTCCCACCCTCATCTGCCTGTGGCAATTCTTGGTTGGTGTCCAGCAAACAGGCCTAGGAGCTCCATGACCAGGAGCTGGGATTGCCAAGTTGCTATGACAAGGACACTTAAGTCCACTCAGCACTTGTGTGGGGTGGCCGAGATGCCACGTGCTCCCATACCAGGGGAACCCCAATCTCAGCACACAACTTGCACCTATCTCGGTCTCTGGCACAGGTTGTAGCCCCTCCTGCCCCTGCCAACCCTGAATGCTTCTTACTCCTGGCCCAGCCCCTGGAGCTCTCTGCCCCAAGTCCCCCCCCCCCGCCACCAGGCTGTCCCCAGAGGGACTCACCCCAGGACAACTCCCCGGGACCACCTCCTCCAGCTGCTGTCTTCCTCTTCTAAGACTCCGCCATTTCCTTATTTACAGCAAGAGAGAAAGCCCACCCACTGCCATGTCCCCGGTGGTCCCATGGGACCAGGAGATCTTGTCCCCAGGCCTGTGCAGGGTGGCCTTTCAGTTCGAGTCCTGTCTGGTGTCCCATAGTGCTCAGGAATTTCGGTCAGACAGCAAGGTTTGTGATCCACAGATGGGCCCTTTCTTGGTCACAGATCAGTAGGAATAAAAGAGCTCCTGCAGTTACAGAGAGGAGAGGCTGCTGCGGGCTCAGACATGACCCAGTGCAGAGCAGCAGTGGGCTGGCGGCATCTGCCCAGGGTCTTTCCCTCACACTGTTCCCAGGGTGCCCACACCCCTCATAAGCCATGAGGTATGACTGATCTGACAGGAAGACAGGTGCCGTTGGCCTTAGGGCTTTCTTGGCATGACCCTCACCTATACAGAAGCTGGGACCTGACAGGTGGGGCCATGCTCAAGGTCACACAAGCACTCCAGGGCTGCGGCAGGACACGTGTGTGGGCATCCCCATGCTTAAATGCCTGCTGGGTCCAGAATAGGAAGTGGAATCTCCTCAGAACAGGAAATGGCACACACTCAGAACAGGAAGTACAGCATTCTCAGAACAGGAAGTGCAACACACTCAGAACAGTGTGCAACACAATTATAATAGGAAAGGCAACATGCTCGTAACAAGAAGAGGAACACACTTGGGGAGGCTGAACACAGTAAACCATGCCACAGAAACCAGATTAGGTGCAGACCTAATCTCAAAGACCAAGCAATGGTTCACACCACGAACAGGTCTGGGCTTTGGGCAGGGAGGGCTGGGAGGTGGGACACATGACCTTCAGCTTTTCCCTGGTTCCAACTTTCTCAGAATTTCTGGCAGACAGGAAGGCAAAGCCCTTCTGCCACATGGAAATTCCCTCCTTCCTCAACCTGAGAAGACCATGATGGAGCCCAAAAGCTCCCACAGGAGCCACCTCTCTTGTTGGAAGGAAGTTGTCTGGCTAGAATTACCTTGCTTTGACTGATGAAAAGGAAAGCGGAACGAAAGGGAGACTGTGGAGCACAAACGATTGCTCCCACCTCAGGCAGACAGCAGGGCTCACGATGGCCGGCGGGTGCCGAGGTTTCTGCTCATCGTGGAATCTGATAACCAGGACCACTGTTGGTTACCATAGAAACCATCACATCTTTATCCTCCTGGGGGGTGGGTACAAAGTGGGCTGTAAGTTTGACAGGAGTCTGTAATCTTGTTGAAGCCTATTTAACTAAACTCTTCCTCTAAGGGAGGATCACGGAGCATCCATTCATTTGGCCATCCTTCCGCCCATCCACCCATCCACTCTGTCCACAAGCCAGGTTCCAAAATGCACACAGCATCCCACCCTCAGAGTACTGCCAGCTGCAGCCTGCAGACCCCATTTGTAATCACATCCAGGGAAGGTAGTCGACCTTATCAGGCAGAAATGCTCCTCCTGGCAACCTGGGTGTGGGGGCCCCAGGATTCCCCACAGGATTCATGAGCAAGGCTCATCATCTTCACTGCAGGTCCCCGTCCAGGTGACAGTCATAGAACCACTGAGAAAAACGATGCCCAGAGTCAAACCAGGTACAGCTGGAGGTTTCAGGATGTCTGAGAAGGTTCATGGGTCCATCACACAGTCTCAGAATCTTTGTGCGACCTGTGTGATCACCGATCGTGGTGCGTCGACTTGAATGGATTGGCAGAGCACCGCTCTGGGCGTGTCTGTGGATGACTGACATACGGGGCCACAAACTGTCGGGGAAGCCCCGCCCTGGATGTGGGTGGCTCCTGCCAGTAGGCTTATAGCCTGGACAGGGGTAAAATGGGCAAGGAAAAGAAGTCTGCTCTACTCCTTCTTCCTTCCCCTTTCTTCGCTCCAGTTTTTTCCATTGCCTTCAGGTTTCCAAGGCAGACTGCAGCCTCCCGGTACAACCCCTTCAGCTTCCCACACAGGCTCACACCAGACTCTGTGGTGAGCTCCAGCCCTTCGGCCCCCAACTATGTCCTCCAGGTCTCCAGCATGCAGACGGCCCTTTCCATTCTTCCTCCCCTCACTCTGCAGGTGGCTGTTGTAAGCTTACCTAGAAAATCCTTCATACGTCACACATATCATGTCTTTTCCTCCAGTGAACCCAAACTGATACACTCTACTACGTGTCAAGGACTGTTCTAGACCAGGGATGCCACGTCCCTGCGTGCACCTAGTAAACACTCTGGTGGTGTCTCTGGTGGCGGTCCACAGTCATCACTGTCTCTCTCTCCTCTCACCCTGAAGGATGGTGCCATCACTCCCTGGGGACTGGACTCCTCCATGTCAAATGGAAGGTAGCAATCACTCAGATGGCCTTTTCTGAAGCTCAGGGGTATGTCACATGGGAAAGTGGTAGACAACTCAGTCTCAAGAGCCAAGAGGTGGGAAGCGACTCGTGTCCATGGGCAGATGGACACATAACACAGGGAGGTCCCGCGGTCTGTGGAAGGATCTTCGGCCACACAGAGAATGAAATTCCACGCATGCTGCCATGCTGATGAGCTTTGAAAACATCATACTAAGAAAATGAGGCTGCCACGGGGCACCAACCTTGCACGAGTCCACTGAAGTGAGGATCCCAGAATACACACATTTACAGAGAGAAGAAGAATAGAAGTTACCTTGGCTGGGGATTTAGCTCAGTGGTTAGAGTGCTTGCCTTATGAGCACAAGGCCCTGAGTTTGATCCCCAGCATTAAAACAAAAGAAAAAGAAAAGTACAGACGTTACCAGTGGTGTGAGGAGGAAGTAGGGAGTTGGTGTTCTGTGGGAGCAGAGTGTTGGTACTGCAAGATGAGGAGGCTCTGGGGATGGATGAGAGTGACAACAGCAGTGTAAATGTACAGCATTACCACCGAGCCATGCACCTAAGGATGGTTAAGATGGCGAGTTTAACATTACATACATTTCAGCACAATAAAAAGAAAATTAAGACGCTTTTTTATAAGTACTGCACAGAGCGAGGAATTACGATTACGATTACTAGAGTATTTGCGAAATAATCCTCCAACATTGCCTTGAGGCCCTTTCTGTGCTCTCATTCGATCCCTGAGCCATGTTCTCGAGGACCTTCTAGAACTCGGAGGTAGACCGTGCACCAGAGACAAGGCCTCTGTCCCCTCCACTCTGCGCACAAGCACAGGACAAAGGCGTAACTCATGCTCTCAGGAAGGAGTGAGCTGGGAAAAGGGGGCTGGAGGAAAGTCCCACACAACAGGGGCTGGGGTCAGGCGCCCAGAAGGAGGTGCTGCCAAGGAGGAGGGAGCCCCTGGGAATGGAGGCTGGCATCAGCAGAAACTGAGAGGCCTTGAAGGCAAGGATGCAAGTGTCTCGGGGAGTTCGAGGCCTTGATGTGCTACAGAGGCTGAGTGAGAAAGGAGGGAGCCCAAGAGGGAGGGAGGGGAGGTAAAGAAGGAGCGAACAACAGGGGCAGTGAGCTCGAGCTGACTAAAGGGCATCAGCAGTAACAAACAAGCCGCATGCTGCGCTCACCTCAGTGTCAGTGAGAATAGCAGGGAGTGCAGCCCCAAATCCTGGAGAAGATGGAGAAGACGTGAGAGGTGGAGGAGACATGAGCTGCGCTTCGTGCCGGAAGGTGGGAAGGAACAGAGGAGGTTTGGCATGCAGAAGGAATGAAGGTGACAAGTCTACAGTTATCATCAGAAAGCAAACTTAAAGGTGAAAGCATCAGCAAAACTAAGGTCACAGACTGGGCGTAGCTCAGTGATGGGTGTGTGCCCAGCTTGCGCCAGGCCCTGGGCTCCGTCCCTGCCATGGGAGAAAACCCTGCAAGTTGGGAGGTCTAATAATGCCTACATGCTGGCTCAGAGACACAGGGAAGGGAAGAGGAGACACCGGTCAGTATGTGTGGCCGCCTCGGCTGGAGCAGCCACCTGGCAGCTCAAGTCACCAGGAGAATAGCCAAGGTGAAGACACAGGTCTCTTATGTCCTAGAAACCACTGCCACACAAGCCCGTGCATGCGCGCGCGCGCACACACACACACACACACACACACACACGGCAGAAACTCCACAAATGCTCCAGGAGACAGGTGTAATGACCATGGCTGATTATTAGGGAAAGAATAGCGGCAAAGGAAAAGTTCACTCTCCCCAAAAAAATTAATGAATGAATGAATCATGGCCCATGTCCATCTCAGACCTCTCGGCAGCACGGAAAGGGAGTGAACTAGAGGAGCACGTATTCATCTCAGGCTCTACCTCAGAGCTAACCTCCAAGATCTGCCGGAGACACAACAGAATGCTCATGAAAAGGACATGCTTAAGAAAAAATATAAAATGATAAAGTCCAGAAGAAGGTGATCCCTGAAGAGGAAGAAGAATTGGGAATTGAGAGGAGAACAAAATGAGCTCACTCTGTTCATAAAGATCCTTTTTCACTTAAAAACAACAAGGCTTGTCTTCAGAAAAGATCTGAAGTGAAAATCCGTTAGAGGCTCAAAGCAAGGGGGGCAGTATCTGAGTGGGCACTGCATTATTCTCTGTACTTTCATCTGCACTTAAAATAGTCACATTAAAAATCAAGTTCAAATTCTACCAAAAGCAAGTGTCTGAAAATGGGCAAAGCAATTGTGTAGAAAAGGAACAGACATAAAATCTCTTCTGATGTATGCGATGCATGAGGATTATTATTACAAACTTCCAGTTGTTAAAATAAGATGATGGCTCAGAGACACTCAATGGAGAATTCAGTGAAACTGGGTCATGAGTCTAAAAACACGGGTACAAATGTGTGGAAGTCAGTCTCCGATCAAGGTGTCTGCTATGGTTTAGATCTAAAATGTCCCCCAAAGTCTTGTGTTCAGAGGTGGGGCCTGGAGGGAGGGGCCAGGTCACTCAGGGCTTGACCCCGAAGTGTATGTTCTGTCCCTGGCTCCTACCTTATCTCTCTGTTTCCCGTCTGCCCTGGAGTGAGCAGCTTTCCTCCCTATGCCTTTCCACTGTGCTATTTCTGCATGGAGGCAGATGACCACTGACTGAGCCCTCTGAAAACACAAGCCAAAATTGACCTCTTCTGCCTTAAATTGTAGGTGTCAAGTGTTTTGTCCCAGTGGGAAAGTGACTCATACAGTGTCCAACCAGCCAGGGAAACTGCATCAAAAATTTGCATAGAGACGACTAAACAAAGTGAAATGATATCCTTATCACACATCACATACAAACGCAGGCCATCTCTATGTTCTCAGAGGGGAACATGCCCTTTAGACCACACACAACGAGGACAACACCTGAAGAGAACGCCTACCAGGAAAGTAGATTACACTTGAAGCATTTGATAGCAATGAAGTGCCAGAGATAAACCTGAAACTTGAAACCCAGGCCACGGACCAGGAACAGATGTCTTTATTGGGAGTACCGAGGATGGACATCCTGACATCCACAATGCATGATGATCTCCCCTGAGTCAAGAAAGGGCAACGTACCAGAAGACGAAAAGCAGAGAGAAGACAAAGGGAAGCTTTTCCGAAGCTGGAGCCTTGGTGGTGGGTGGAATTACAAACGGGCTTCTCTTTCTAGGAAGAGCAAACACCCCAAACAACACCCTATGCATCCCCAGATCTGACCACACCAAGGGCTGATGAGGAGAAGCGATGGGGATCCCCAACAATCCACGGGGTTCACTGCCACAGTACCTCTGTAGAACAATGCGACAGTCTCCACTGATAGGAACTGCACATGGCCCAAGGGTGGGCCCACGGAGAGGCAGACGGACACATTTTGTGTAGTTGTGCAGTGCAGTACACCGTGAAACAGTTACAACTATTTTCAGACCTCAGAACACCAGTAAAAAAATAAAAAGCCAATAAAACATGATGCCATATCTGTAAATTTTAAACACTCAAAACAGCATTATGATGGCTACATACACATATACAGGGGGTAAAAACTGGAAATGTTGATTGCAAAATCACAGGGACTTGATAGTGACAAGTTCCAGAGAGAAGCGGAGGTTGGAGCACAAGGAATTGGGTGGAATTCATCGTGGACAGCACCAGGACAGGGAGAACTCACGCCACAAGGCGGACACAGGAAGAGACTCCTTTGCCGTGGAATGGCATCTTTGTTTTATGAAAGATGACGCCTGAAGGAAGCCTACTGGGGGTGATATTTGTTCCCTCCCGGTTTCAGGAACACGGGGTCCGCCACACTGCTCACTCTCTGCCCCTTCTGAATTTCTAGAGAGAGGATTTCACTATAAAGCAGTAATAACTAAATCAATGGTACAAAGGCAAGAACAGAGGACAGAAGCAGGGGGAACCAAGGCAGACTCCTGCATGTGAGGTTGCAAGTGACATTGGAGTTAGGCCGCTGACAGGAGGCCAGTGGCCAGCTCGATGCCCCTCTCCCCATCTTCCAATTATAGCACAAGCAGCTTGCAGTGTGGGACAGAACCTTCACAGGGTGGAGGACAGGTGGACAAATGCTTCCCAACCTCCAGACGGGCGGCTCTTCCCATGCCTCCCAGCAAGCGAGACACCATAAAGGGGAAGATGGATAGATTTTACTATTTTACTACATAAAAATAAAAATTTTTATCCTTGCAAAAACACCATAAACAACATTTAATAGCAAATGACAAATTTTACAAGGTGGAAAAAGAGCTGAGATGAACAGAGTGGGGGCAGGGTGGGCCCTGATCAAGGCTGGTCCACTGTGCAGGACAGGGTCCTGCTGGCTCAGGATCAGGGCCACAAGGTCTCCTGGCCCCACTTACCTACTGCCTCGAGGGCAGAAACTCAGTGAACAGGCAGGAAAGTGACTCAGGAGGGTGCAATCTGCTGGGACAAGCTCCTGGGCTCCGGTGACATGGGCCCTGAGGGGTTCGGTTTCCTCCTCCTGTGTGGCCACCAGCTCAGAAGCAAGCCTGAGCCCAAAGAGGGCCACAGAAACCCTTCCCACAGAGGCCCTCAGCTCCCCGGCCCTGAGCACAGGGTGGGTAGAACCTGGTCCCCACCCAGACTGACTCATGGCCACGACCTGTTCCCACCCGGGGCAGCCTGAGAGCTGATGGACACAGGAACAGAACCTACATGGTGACAGGGAGAGAAAGCCACCAGCCAGGTGGGTTCCTGGCAGATTTCACGAGGGGCAAGGCAAGGCCCAGAACTTGGTAAGGCACTGTGGAGCCAGCCTCGGGGTCCATCCTCCAGCACTGGGCCTCCGCTGACCCTGCGGCTCAGCTGCAGAGGGTCCTTGGGGGAGCGGTCCGGGCAGTCAGCCCTGTGTGTACTCAGAGATGGTGACGCCACGGGGACACAGGTGGGATGGAGACTGCACCTGCTGTGGGGCAGATGGAGGAGCGAGATGGAGACAGAGGGACTGATGGGGTGACGGGCAGCTCAGGGCGGGGGGCTTCCCGGACACAGCACAGGAGAAGCTGGAGAAGTGGGAGTGAGTGAGACCCACAAGTGGAGGTGGCCATGATGAGGAGCTGAAAGGCAGAGGAAAGAACGTGGGCCAGGAGCGGCCAGCGTGGCTCCTGGTGAGGAGGCAGCACAGAGGCGGCTGGGTTTGCCAGCCATGCCATGTTTGACTACAGTACTGGGGACTGAACTGGGGACTTTCCACTGAGCTCCATCCCCAGCCCTTTGTAATCAGAAACTGGGTCCCATTCAGTCACTATATTGCCCAGGCTGGGTTCGAACTTTCAATCTCTCTGCTTCAGCCTCCTGAAGTGCTGGGACTACACTGCACCAGACTGGCAGTGAGTTTCTCTCCCTTCATCCTTGGACATGGCTGGTGTCTGGTGTCTGCCTCACAGAGGGTCAGCCACCCACCTGCCAGTGAGGCCTGGATGATCTCTGATTCTTCAGTCCTGCCTAGACTGTGAGGCGCCCCTCCCAGGAGGGGGTGGGACCTCCACAATGACACGGGCACAGCACGGCGGTGGGGAGCCGGCCACGCGCCTCTACCCAGCAGGGACCAGGCGGGTGGCTGCTTGGGCACCGCAGAGCCGCATGAATATAAACTCACTGCATTTCTTAATAACTGGAAGTAAAAGTTTGTGCAAACCCGATTGCCAGAGCACTGCTAATCCGATTTCTCTCCCAGGGTCAGTCCTCAGGGCTCCATCTATAAAACAAATGTTTGTCATGTTGCGGTAAGCACTTCTGGGGGTAAATAAATAATCGGGAGCTAATCGAGTGTGCATCTTGCCACACGCTTATGTATTCTTTTCTTTGCACCTCAATAACCCCATTGGAATTGGAGTTATAAATTCAAATTTTCTTTTCAGATCTCTCTTCTGTGTCAAGGCCAGCACAGACAAGAGGATCCCCACACCTGAGCTCCGCCTGCCTCTGCATCCCGGCTCCGGGTCACCAGCTGGAAAACAGCTCCTTCCACTCTCATCCTTCCACCCGTGCAGCAGCTGGGGAAGGTGGCACTTGAGGCAGCAGTTGTCTCCCTAGAGCAGGAGTGGGCACTCCTGTCTCCCCCAGCTCAGGGGTGACCCAGGCCAGCCCCCGCTCACCCAGTCCTGCTCCCACAAGCTCTGAAGTGCGAGTCTGCCCAGGCCCCTCCAGCCCCATAATGGTGGTGGGCCGCTCGCTACCTGTCCGCTGGGACCTGCTGTCCTGCCGTACCTCCTCCAGGGTGTGCACCAAGCCAGTCTGTTCTGGAGGAAAGGCACAGCTCACAGAAGCAAGATGGCTCCTCTGGAGTGCTGGGGACAGGGAGGGAAGCACCAGCTGCCGGGTCTTGAGGGCCCCTGGGCAGCCCCAGGGAGAGGCCCATGTGGGCCCACTGAGGCAGGGAGGCCTCCAGCCAACAGCAGAACCGGCGCCACCTCCAGGTTGATGGGGAGTCTGGGAGAAACTCACCCCAGAACTCGTCGCTATGGCTGCCCGGCCACCTGAACCCGCACATGTTCCTGCCACCGCCTTTGACACTGAGTTCCAGGGACTAGGGACAGTGGCAGCCACAGATGCCAGCAGCCGTCTGGGTTTGAGGGAGCAGCCGAGAAAAGGAGCAGGGGCCTCCGGAGAGTCGGAGTGCAGGGAGCCCTGTGGCGGGCACCACAGCACCTGGCCCACCTCCGGAGGGGCCCACAGGGTTGCCACTGCCTCATCAGGGAGCCGCCCTCTGCAGCCAGGGGTCACCTTCGGAGACCCCTGGATGTCCCAGCAGGATCTGAGGGGTGCGGCACAGCCCTTCCCCGCAGCCCTCGGGAGCGGGGAGCTGCGCATCCATCCAGACTCTGCCCCCCACACGGGGACCTTGCCCGGGCTGCCACACCACACACTAAGGAGTCACAGGAGCCGGGAGCAGCCTCTGTCCCTGCACCCATCGTTTCCTAGGAACCCGGAGCCAGGGCATCAGGACCAAGAGAGCAAGGGACTGCACATTTAACATTCCGGTGCTGGGCCTCCTGCCCTGAGGCAATAAATAAATAACTGCAGCTGCCGCTCCCCACCAGCTGCTCCTGGGGTGAAATGGATTCCTCTCTCCACTGGGCTGGGATGTGCAGGCCTGTAGCCTGTAGGTTTCAAGCTCACTGGCAGGCCAGGTCCCCTCAGCAGGCACCTTTCTCCCTGTGAAGGGCCTGGTCCTCACCACAGGGCATTGTGGGGCCTGCTCAGGAGCTGCCAGGAATTTTCTTCTCTGCAACGAGGGCCTGGGCAGCTCTGCTCAGGGATCCCTGAAGGCGTCAGCTAAAGATGCTTCTGGTCTCTCATCCTCAGGGAAGTCACAGTTCCAGCCAAGGCCGTTGGGTCGGTCCAGCACCTGGGAGGTGGTCCCGCCACACCTGCATGGCCTGGGTCAGCTGGGGCGGGGGACAGGCCACTCTGGTCCGTTAAGAGAAGGACCAAGACTCAGGGTGAGGGCAGCCCTGGTCCCGGGCTCAGTCTCCCCCTCTGCAGGAGCACCGAGGCCAGCACGCAGGGTCAAGGCCAAGCCAGTTCTGGGGCTTGGGAAACAGTGAGATCGTGTCCCCCAGAGGTAGCGCTTACCCTGAAGGGGCACAGGCTCCCCTGATCCCACTCTGCTCCTGGCTGCAGTGACACCCCCTGCAGGTCTGCCAGCTAGGCAGACTCACTCCTATTCATCCATCAAAGGCCCTAAGAGCCAGGTCTGTGCTGCCTGCTTTGTCAATTTTGAAACCAAAACACAGAGAAAAGCACTGGCCTGCCCAAACCTGCCCACACCTGCCCAGCGAGGACCAGCCAGAGCTGGCTGTGTCCCCAGCATGTCCTCCTGCACACCTTGTTGAGAAGAGGCGACCCCACATCTTTCTGGGATTTTTACCCCTCGCCCACTCTCCCCACCAGGGCACAGCAGCCTGAGCTCAGAGAAGTCCCCAGGTGCCCAGGAGAGCAAAGGGAGAGCACCCACCAACTTCCTCCTGTTTGGGACTGGTGTCCCCTCCCCGTGGCCGGTCACTTCCTGCACACACACCTGACCACCTCGACATGCATTCATTATGGCCTTGCTGCAGACGCACAGGGCACTGAACAGGGCTGTAAAGGGCAGAACAATTGAACCCAGAGAATACGGCACTTTTTAGAATAGTTTATGAGTTCAACAAAAAGAAAACCCTTGTCCTCCATCCTGGATATCGAGCCAGGCTCCTACGGCTATTTGGATTGTAAAGCATTATTGAGCTGTTCCTGTAATGTAAAGTATACAAGATGGACATAATTAAAAACAATTGATTCAATATTTTTTGACAAACCTCAGGGTGAGAATATAAACTAACCATAATGGAAAAATGCCAGGCTCCCGGTGACCTGGGCCAGGATGATCGTTGGGAGAATACAGCAGGCGCCACAATGGCGTTGACACACGCACCATGGGAGGGATGGACGCACAATAGCAGGGCCACCATGCAGGAGCTGACAGGTACCATGATCACTGTGGGTTCCGCCAACGCATGGGGAGACCACAGGACACCAGGAGCTGGGCTCAAAGCCAGTGACAGGAGGAACGGCACAGCCAGGGGTCACCCTCAAGTGTGGTTGGGGACAGACATTAACCACAGAGCAGCTGCGCTGGGCATTAGAGCTGCAAGTGCGGCTGCCCAGACAGTCAGTGTCAGGGAACTTGTCAGGGACAGCGGCTGTTCCAGATCCCCGGAGGAAGGGTGGATTTCAGCCCCCAACAAAGCATCAAGCCTAGAGGCGAAGGTGCGCTCCACTGAGTGACCTCCCTCCAGCAGCAGCAGGCACCCCAGCAGGCTGAGTCCCTGAACCCCGCGGGTGAGACTTCGATTCTTGGAACACCAGAGGTGGGAAAGAACATGGGTACAGGGAAGCCACCAGGAGAGAGAAGCTGGGGACACCCGGGATGAGCAAAGAACTAGTGAGCAGCAGCCCAAGGCAGGTGAGAATGCGCCCAGACGCTGACTCTCACCTGGACTTCCTCGGTGGCCATTTTGCAAGTGGTTGAGGGTGGCAACAGGCTGTGGTCAGGATGCGTCCCCGCCACCCAGACTCCCATGGCCTCACTGTTGCCTCTTTGCTGCTGGACCCCACAGAAGTCCCTTCTGGTCCCTCCCAGGTCACTCCTCTTCCCTTCATCCGCCCCGCCTCTGCACACCTTCAGGTCCATGAAGTACATTCGGAAGACAAGAGCCAGCGTGGGACTGGAGGCAGCTCCAGGCAGGATACCCGCTGTCCACAGCCTGCTGGGCACAGAGGAGCCATCTGCGTGCCTCTGACTCTGCGGCTGGGCGCAGGCTCGTGGGGGGAGAGGGGCGTCTCGGTGTGGGGTACGCAGGTTTATGTCCCCAAATGCAGCTCCCTACAGGGCTCTAACAGCTCGGTTCTAGCTCCCTTGGTGACACTCTATTCAGGTGTCCCTGGTGCCAGGGGAGGAGCTGGCCAGGCCCAGGCTGGTCGGAAACTACCGAGGAGCAGGCCTGTCCTCACCTGGCCTCCTGTCTGGTGTCTGGGCTTTTAGGGAGAAAAGCAAAGAGGAAGAAGCCAGAGGGGGACAGGGCAAAAAGTGACCAGGTTGCTGGCAAGACAGTGGCAAGGGAGACTCAGGGCCAGGAAGAGAAAAGATAACAGGGAAACTGAGGCACGTGGCGGGGGTGATGTTCGTCCGCTCCCGCAGAGCTCATGGAGAAGTCAACTCAGCTCAGTGCTGTGCCCAAACCCCACCCTCTGTGCCGGGCTGAGTGGCCGTGGGCTGTAGAACCCACATGCCCTGGCACCGGCCAGCCGCTGGGGGCCATGAGGGCCATGGGGGCCATGGGGGCCACGGGGCTGTGGATGTGCCCATTCCAGGAAACTGAGGTCCCAACCACTGGTCACCCAGTGACCAGGCTGCCCAGTCAAGGGTGAGGACCGACTGCCTGCCCTGAGGTGGCTGCCCCCCTGTGTGGCCGGAATTGATTGGTGTGACTTAACCTCATCAAGAGCGCCAGCCAGGGGACCCCAGGGGAGCATAACACAGACTGTCTGCACACTCAGGCCGCACCTGCTAATTGAGTCCCAGCCTCCTGTCCTCGCCGTCCTCATGGCTGAGCCAGCGGCAGCCTGGGACTCCGCAGGACACCAGACCCGAACACGCCCAGACAGAGACAGTCCTGCTGTCCAGGTCACAGCCGCACAGGCCCAGGCAGCAAGGCACAAAAGTCCACCCCGGAAAGGGGATGGCACAGCCGGTGCTCATCGGGTCTCCCCGCCCCCGGCAGCCTGTGTGGGAGGCAGCCTGACCGTGGCAGAGACCCTCACACTGAATTCAGAACCAGGATGACAGCTTCAGCCCAGATGCCTAGAACCCATCTGCACAGTAACGGAAATTTCCTCCAATTTTTATTTAGAGTTGTTGGAGTTTGGATCTGAGGCTGGGGAAAGAAAGGCAGATTTTCCTTTTCCTTTGGTTCATCCTTAATTTGTATCACTGGGTGCTTTAATTTACAAGTCAGAGTTAATACACTGTGTATGCACTCGATTACCTCTGCTCCCCTGATCAACACCCCACCAGGGAATCAGGGACCATGCAAGCTCTGCCTGCTTGGCCACCTCCCCCACGGCCTAGTGTCATCCCTGTCCCTGTCAGTGTCTAGGGGACAGACAAGGGCTCACCTGCCTCCTCACCAATGGGTTTGAGTAAAATCGGCATCCAGACCTTGAGACCTTCCAAAGGCTCCTGTGAAATGTGACATGGGGGCGGTGGGCAGTGGCCTGTCTCCCTGCGGGGCCACCCTACAGGTGACACAGCTGTGGCAGGAAGGCACTCCCCTTCCTGAAGGACAGTAACTACCTGGGACCAGAGTCCAGCGGCCCCCAGCACCTGAAGGCCTGTGAGCTGAGCATTCTGTAGACTACAAAATCATTCTACTACACAAAATAATCAAAGAGCTAAGGTGAAAGGTAAAATCCCAAAGAAAAGAACAAGAGTCTATAAAGAACTTGCAGACTATAGACTTGGGAAAGAGTCAAGGACGCTGTCTTAGAAGGAAAAACACAATGACCAAACAGATCAAGTCAGCAAAGCCTTGAAATGTAGAGTGAAGCCACTGGAGAGAGAGGCCGTGACCGGAAGACTGGGGGGCTGGGCAAGGACCAAGCAGAGCCCATGGCATTGCCATCGGTCCGAGGGCGGACGGCAGTGGCCCTGGACAGGTCCATCTGAGCACCAAACAGAAGAGTAGAGAGGGAGGTGAACAAGAGGGCTAAGCAGGCACCAGCACCAGAGAGAGGGCTGAGAGCTGGGGAGCCCCAGCCAGGGCGACCACCAACAAACATTCACCAAGGCAGGACAGGGATGCAACAGGACGTTTGTAAAGCAACCAGGGCAGAAGCTGATGACCGGCAAAGAAGGGGCGGGGCAGACAGAAGGCCAACGTCCTCACAAAACCTTTGCCTGGAGCCAGCAGCGCAGTATCTCCAAGGTCCTGGAGGAGAACAATGAAGTCTAGAATTCTCCCCCAAACCAAACCACAAGCACCCCTCATGTCTTGTGCACAGTGCTCTGGACACAAATGGATGCAGGTTGTCATGAGGTGGTTTCTGTTGAAGAGATAAAAATGGAGGCTGCCAAAAATGTCTCTCAACCCCAAAGCAACTCTTATTCTAGCTCTTAAATGGTGAGAACAAAATAGCTCCCACCATTATCTGCCTGTCATCAGCAAAGACAGCGCACGTTAGAAGTGTACTGAATTAACACATCCGTAATGGCCCAAAGGCTGCTTTTACCATAGGTGCGTTAACAAAGGTAGAATATATAGAGCGAGGGAGATGATGGTCCTTATAAAGACTACGTCTTCAGACTGAAAGCTGTCTGTCTGTTGGAAATAGATTCCGTTCCGTGGGATTATCATGGCGAGATGTCTGATTTCATCTGGAAGCATAACTCCAGGTCAGATGCTGGGGTGACCAAGACAGCACAGCCCAGGAATCGCTGCCTGAGCCCTGCACAACCAGAAAGCAGGCGGGACACACAGGGAGAGACCCGGTCACCACTCACAGCCTGCAGCAGCCCAGAGGCAGCACTGTGACCCCAGGTCCCTGCATCCCCGGGAGACCAGCCTGCATCGTGGAGACACCGTTCCAGCATTCAAGGTGACGTCATTTCTACCCTGGGGGACAGAGTACGCACAGGGGTTCCTCGGACTCAGTTACCTCAGTGCCACTCACTGGGAGGAGGGGCCCTGCCGCAGCCGGATGGGCCTGGGCCTGCCCCGCCCTGGGCCTGAGAGGATAAAGGCTGTCTAGTTCCCTGGCTGCACTGCACGAAGGACAGAGGCAGGCAAGGGCTTCCTGGACACCCAAGAAGCAGCAGGCTCTAACAGGTCTGTGAGAACCACCCTCTTGGCTCAGGCCCGTGGGACCCGCAGGTCACCTGCAGTTATTGACACAAAGCCGGTGTTTGTCTCTCATGGGCAATTTCATCAGCAAAGACAGCGCTGGGGCATTTCAGGGGCATTTCTGATTACAAGTAATTCTCACCTCCTGGGTGACTTTAGAACCAGACCCTACAAAGGAAATACTCAGTGTAAACAAATCATTACCACCAAAGTGACAAGGGGACATTCCAGGCAAAGAAGAGACATAAAGAGGGGCAATTATCCCTGTGGGGTTTTCAAGAGACTTCAGAGCCCTGTGCAGAGGAGCTCTTCAGGCAGCGAGCCGGGAGGGTGGTCCGGTGGGCAGCCACAGCATGGGGACAGTGGTGGGCAGGTGGCACTGTGCGGTCATACCCACGGCTCGGACAAGCTTCCTCGGGCACGTGGGAATGCGGCTACCGACAGAGCAGGGCGCAGCCCTGCTTACATTTCCACAGGCCCTCCAGCTGTACAGAAGAAGGTGAGGTTGGGAGCAGGGATGTGGCAGCCTCAGGTCCACAGAACGTGCTGGGTGCAAAGTGGGCGCAGCGGGGCAGAGGCTCGGGTGGCACAGCCTCACACAGCCAGAGGGCAGGTGGGCGGCTGTTCATGGCTGGCCGGTGTCTAACAGGACCTTCGGGGGCTCCAAGGGACAAGAGCAGCTGGGGAGAGAACCTCAGGGGCAGGACGCAGCTGACCACGCAGAGTGGAAATGCCTGGTCCCTCTGCTGTCCCGAGGCAAGGCCTGCAGGTGTCCACTGGCTCTTCCTCAGCCACCCTGTGCATTCCCTGTGGCCTTGAGGACCCGGGTGGCATCGTCGGGGACTGCCAGGCCACCACTGCTGAGCGCCCGGAAGGCCACTGGCCATAGCCAGCACCGGCCCTTCCTCTGCAGTGAATGCGCAAGCACGGCCGGGGCGGGGCGGCTGGTGGAGGGCGCCCTCAACACGGGCAGCACCTCTTGGCATGAGGACGCGCCTTGCCCGTGCCGTTCACAACACCATGGTAGGTTTTCCAAACACTGTGTTCATCGTCAGAATTGCTTTCAAAATTGCTTCTGTGTAGGGCAGTGCTCAGGTGGAGGGAGGTCAAACCCCATAGCCAGACCTGTGGCCATGGACCTGTGGCGTCCCCACGGCAGACACACCCGTGACCCCATCAGGAGGTGACACTGTCCTGCCCCGCAGGAGACAGATGCTCTGGATGGCGGCTGCAGTATCTATCGGCCTCCGCTCTTTGGCAGACAGGACCATCAGAGCTCCAGGGTCTGAGCCCTGGTGACCCACACTGTGTAATCTCCTCCTGCTGAGTGTGGCAGGACTTGTGGACGGGCCCAGCAGCACCAGGCGCCGAGGTCAGCCAGCAGGAAGGGTCCCTGACATCTGACCGGTTCAGCAAAACAAGATTATCCTGGGGAACCTGACCCAATCCAAGGAGCCTGTAAGAGTCACCAAACCCTTCCTGAAGGGGGTGCTGCGGAGTACAAGGGCCCACAAATGCACCAGAGCAGAGGGGAAGTCGAGTGGTCTTGGGAGGAAGCAGCCTCCCACTACACAGTTAGGAAGCAGGGGCTGCATGGCTAGGACAGCAACACACCGAACCTGCCAACGGCCACAGGAAGAGGGCCCAGGTGCAGGCAGGAGCACAGCTGGCCACCACCCTCACAATCAGTGCAAAGAGCTCTGACAGCCTCACTCAGATCCTGACCTACGAGAGCTATGAGAGCACAACCAGACGCTGTACCAGCCTCTAAGTGCATGGCCACTTGTTATGCAGCACTCAGAACACTTGCAGGGCAGCTACCAACACAGCTAGAACACGCCTGACCAGGACTCGAAGCAGGGATGGCAGCGATACCTCTCCTCCCACCCAAGGCCATGGGCAAAACTTGGGTTTGCAATGTGCATAATCTGCAGGTCTTCTGCCTTAGATGTTTCGGTGCTTGGAAGAGGAGCTTGCCCACAGGGAACCTGACCTCATCCCACTGATACACAGCTCGGGACAGGCCACCTCACACTCCTTGTGCTGCTGGACAGGCAGAGACGGGAGGTCACAGTATTTGGGGCAGTCTATCCCGACCATCAAGGAGGGTCCTGCCTAGAGTACACTGGGGAGCAAGGACGTTACAGGGCCAGGGCCAGGACCATAGCATCTCCCTGCCTTCAGGGCCACAAGTTTCAGCCCCACAGGTGTCAGCAGACAGCCCGACCACCGAGCAGAACGCAGACTGAGGGGAAGAGGAATTGTACCACGCCACCCTGGCCTGGTCAGCAGCCACAGAGACACATTGTGGTGGTCTGGGGTGCCTCTCCCAGGCTCAGCCGGGTCCTCATGTGTACAGAGGTGGCTCCCCCATTTCTGTGTCTCATGATGCGTACATCAGTAGGGGCAACTTAGTGTCTGGTCCATAGCTGAGGGATCTAGGTGCAGTTGTGACACAGCAACAAATGGAAACTATGGGTCCTCCCCCGGCATGGAGGCGAATGTGTTATACTAGGCGGGAGTTACTACCGCTGCTGCCAGGAGTTTAAAGGTGGAAGAAGGACATTTCTGGACAAGGCAGAGCTGAGTGTACACACCATGAAGACAGGGCCTGTGGTTTGCCCTTGTTCCCAAGAGTGCTGTGTTGGGAACTTAATCCTCAAATCCACGATGATGCCCACTTTTGGAGGTGGAGCCTTTGGAAAGTAATTAGGGTCAGATGGAGTCACTGGGGTGAGGCCCCCTCTGAAAGCATCAGTGATGTTCCTCTGCTAGGAACAGACCCAACCAGCATGCTTGCTCTGTATGGCCCTGCGATGCCTTCTGCCATGTATGACACAGCACAGTATTCCCCAGACACCAGGCAATTGCCAGACCTGTGTCTTTGGGTGACTCAGCCTCCAGACTCGTGAGCCTAATAATTTCCTTTCTGTGTAAATTTCCTGGCCTCAAGTATTCAGTTAGAGCAGCGGAAACTGGACGAGGACAATGGTGGAGATAGAGGGAGGGAAAGACATTTGTCACAGGCCATGTCTTGCAAATATGTTCCATTTTTGCCTGCCTCTCTGACCTGGGCCGTGTCCCAGGCTCCTGTACGTCCCCAGCCTGGGGCACACTCCAGCAGCCCAGTGCATACTAAGAGCGTGCTGGAGGTCAGGGAATGGAAAGGAAGGACGGAGCCGCAGAACGAGTGAAGAGAGGGAACCTCGGACAATGGCCAACCAGTCACCAGCCACCTCCCGGCCTTGTCACATGACGCTCACTGGAGCCAGAAAACAAACCCTTTACACATACACACTGCAGTCCCCGTTCCCACAGGAGGAGGCTAACACTGAGAAAAAGTCCATTCACACAGCTGTTGGGTGGCTTCCTGCGGGGCTCACAGAGCTCATGGCTGTGAGCTCTAAGCCATGGCCGACTCCAGTGCCCAGTGTCCAAGGCCAGGCGCCCATGTGGATAGCCAGGACGAGTCAAGGTCATCAGGCCCCTAGCCTAACAGGTCTGCATTCCCTCAGCCTTCCCTCCCGTTCCCCTCATGCCAGATGACAGCATCCCTCCCACCGGCAAAGCCACCAAGTCCGAAGGCCTGAGTCACACTGCCACGAGAGATGACACAGGCTGCCACCATGGGCCATGTGGAGGAGGGCCAGTTCTGGGGCCCATGAATACACGGGCAGAGAGGCAGGTGGAGCACGTGAGGACACATCCTCACTGAGGCCATGGTGGAGAAGGGACGAGGAGGCAGCACCAGACGTGATACACCTACTTGTCCTTCAAGTGTGCTTACGGTACCACATTTCCCCAGCATTTTCTGCCTGGCCACGTCCTTTCCATGGCCCCACTTGGAGGAGTGAGTTCACTCTGCAGATGAAGCAGGTTTACTGCTTCATTGGCTGGTCAGTTAGTGAGAGGTTGGTTAGTTGGTTGGCTGGTGGGAGACTGAGTTGGTCAGTTGGTGGGTTGGTTGGTTGGGTTGGCCAGCTGGTTGGTGCAGATCGGTCAGTTGGTTGCTTGAGGATTGGTTAGTTGGGTGATCAGTGGGAGGCTGGGTTAGTCAGTTGGTTAGTTGGGGGGGGGGTGTTAGTTGGTTTTCTCAATAAGTGATGCTTCTCATACCCATCTCTTCCTCCCCTCACTAACCGGTAGATCTGAATTGAGTGTTTATGGTAGAGTCACATCACATACGAATTTCATGTGTCACTTCACCTCTATTTCCTCGCAACTAAAGAAGAAAAGAATGTAAGTAGTGCTGCTGATTTTTCCTGCCTTTCCACTCAACAAGTGAGCGAGGACCAGGAGACACCAATCGCCTTTTTTCCACTGCACACACCCCTCGCAGCATGAGCAGCTTGGTGGGGGTGTGAGTGTCCTGCAGGGAGACAGGGACAGCTTCAATACCAAATGCCCCAATGCAAGGCGACAGCTTGATCTAGTTCTCAACCAAAGAGATGTCCCCCAGCCACAGCACAGTGACTCTCTGAGAGATCACACCGCAGAGATGTTTAGAGGCGCTTTGAGGAATCATCAAAGGGAAACTGGCCTATGCAGGACCTCTATCATCACAACCATTGAAGCGCACATCAGAAGCTCCTTGACGGAAGGCACGATTGATGTACTTTCCACAGTATTTACTGAGCATACAAGGTGTAGAATAACTGTGCTGAGAAAATAATGGCAAGTGTACATCCCACATGTCCTTGTCCCCACAGAGCAAGCAGCCTGGTTTCCACACACCAGCATCTTCCCAAACCAGAGCACTGCATATCTGGAGAGGTCGCTGCAGCCATCATTCATTCACCCAGCAGACGTGTACTGAGCATCACGTGCTGCATCCTGCTCTAAATCCTGAACGCACAGGGACAGAACATGCCCCCGCCGGGCGTGGCAGACCACATCCTGGACAGGTGGGTTTCTGGACTTGGCTTCGCAGTGCTCCTGCAGGTCCCTGAGGACAGTGGGTCTGACAAGCACCCTCTGGGTCAGGGAAGCCATGTGTTACTCCTCCAGGACAAGCTGCATGGCTCTGAAGTGACATTTGAAAGATGGAGAGCGAAGCCAATGCCCCAGTGTGTCCCAGGAGGCGCAGGCCATGGGGCGCCTGCTGGTGCTGTCTGGGAGCCACCCCAGTATCCAGTGTATTTGCGATGTTTATTCAAACTCTCTGCCCACTTAGCTCAGAAGCAGCTGGAGGCCCCAGTTCAGAAGTAAAACTCAACCCAGGAGTCTTTTAAAAAAGGCGCTTTGCTGGGGACAAAAGCAAACCCATTTAATTCATTACCTAAACTGATTAGCCATTCCGCAAGGTGCTCTCAAATTGGCCTGGTGAGAAAGTGGCACAGGACCCATTCTGCCAAAGGGACAATGGGCCAGAACCGCAGGGGACTTTGCCCACACGCAGTGTCACACCAAGCTGAGGGCTGGGGTGTCCAAGCAAGCATGTGATGGCTGACACAAAGGGGCCCCAGAGGACCCAGCTTCCATTGAGGACCCCTGTGTTGGCAGGAGGGGGCCGTGCCCGGTCCCCGTACACCCGCAGACCGACCACTGCTCCAGGCATCCCATGCTTCACCAGACAGGGAACTGAGGGCTGCAGGAGATCCCATGGGGTTATTTGGCACCTCACCCACAGCAAGGACCCACACACAGGGACACGGGCATCCTGGAGAGGAGGCGCCACCAGCACATCCACTTGGACAGGCCGAGCCGGGGTCCAGTGTTCCCCAATGGGGCACAAGCCCTCCACATGGGTCTCCATTTTACAATAGCCCACAAGAAACAGTTCTCGCCTATCCCCAGGTGGGTCCAGTGTACCACACTGAGGGCTGCCCAATAAGCCCGAGTCACCAGGGACAGAGCCCCTCTATGGGCTGGTGTTGGGCTGGAGACCAGAGGGAAGGCCGGGACGGACCCCCAGCAGGGCTGGCAACCCCAAGGGAGGAATGGGACGAGAGCCCTGATCCACATCCGAGGACCTTGGTTGGGAGGGACAGCAACTCAAATCCATCCAGCCCCTCTGGATCTGTTGCCCCCAGAGCAGAGCTCCTGCAGGTCACTATTCTGCTCTGTTCTGTGCTGCTGTCACCAAATTGCAGAGAGGTGCTGAGACACAGGGACCCTGCATTCTAAAAGGCTGTGGGGCCTGAGACCGAGGGTCCCTTCTCTGCACAGGCGACAAGTGGCCAGGCAGAGTCTGTGGCTTCATCCTGCCCCCAAGTCCCCATCTGGCTGCTTCTCTAAGATCCCAGCTTGCTTCTCCAGACCCCAGTGTACTGTCCAACGGTCACCCTGTCATCTGTCCCTCATCTGTGCAAGCTGGAAGGGAGGGGACCAAGGGGCTCGGTCGATGCCAAGGAGCCCTGAACCAGACGGTGAGGCTGCGTGTGGTGGAGTCCCTGGCACTGAGCAGGGAAGACTTAAGCTTTCTTACCACAAATACGGGATTTGTTGTCTCTCTCCCTCCCTCCCTCAGGCAGGCCAGCTGTGGTCACACACGTCCTTAAATTTGCTCCTGCTTGTTGTTGGACAGAGGGGCAAATTAACGGTCACTTTTGTGTCCTGAGCCTTTCTGTAAGCTCTGCGATGGGACCCAAAGATTCCTTGAACCTGACCCCAGTTCTCCAGTGGGTGGGGACAGAGGGCATCAGCCCGCACATCGCCAGAGGTGGGTGTGAGGCAGGAAGACAGGGTGTGGCTAAAACTGTCTGGGAAAGGAGGCGTGGCGTGATCCCAGGACACATGCGCAGAACACTTCTCAGAGCCCTGCGTGTGCCCTCCTCGCAAAAACTCGAGCAGGATTTTGATAGGATGACCTGGACGTGACGGCAGCATGGGAAATATAAAAAAGCGACAGTTGCCAGTAAGCGCTTGCTGTCATATCTCCTCCCCGCAGCCGACCCCACACAGCAGGGTGTATTTTTTTTCTTTCCTTTTCCTAATTTTACTTGGCCCAAACTCACCCTGCAGACCCCTTTTTAAATAAATGTGGAACTCTGCCACTGTTTATGCTTATTTCATTCAATTCTTTGTTCAGGACAGAAAGAACCTAGAAATGACCTCCAGAAGGAGAATCCAGCACCCGCGAGACCCTGCTAACAGGTGAATTATAACTCCCCAAAAGCTATGCCCAAGTCTCTGTGGATGGGGCCATATTTGGAAAAGGGGTTTGGTGATGTCGTGGAGTTAAGGACCTTGCAATGAGCTCGCCCTAGATTATCCAAGTGGCCTAAATCCAATAACAATCGTCCTCATGAGAGATGGAAGAGGAGACCCAGACAAGAGGAGGAGCCGGTGACAACAGAGGTGGAGACCAGAGTGATGTGCCCACAAGCCAAGGACAGCTGGAGAGGAAGGACTCTTCCTAGAGCCATTAGAGAGAGGAAAGGACTTGACCACAGACGCTCAGCTCGGGGGCTGAGCTCCAGCTGATGAAGTCACTCAGTCCATAGTGAATTACAGCAACCGTCACCAGAAGTGGACACATCACCTGGACAGCTCAGAGCCACAGCCAGGGCCAAGGCTGTCCCTGGCTGGGCTAGGCATTCCCAGGAGCCAGTGTAAGTGCTCCAGCTTCTTCCCGGTGCCCCAAGTGCTGCAGGCTCTGCACACCAGGGCTCATCTGGCACATTCTTTGACCTTGAGCCTGACCCTTAACCTCTCTGACCCGGACTAGGGAGCTCTGTGAGCCTACACCTAAATAAGAGTTTAAAGAGCTAAGACAG
>PVJO010021562.1:0-29800 GCA_004026905.1 Hystrix cristata | reverse complement strand
AGCAGGTGGGCTCCAGGCCCTCGTCCAAGCAGCACTTGATGGAGGACAGGCCGCTCACCCCAGCTCCGATCACGGCGACTCTCTTGGCCATGGGCTGCCCTGTGAGAGGAAGGTCAACAGCACTGCTTCATATGACAAGCTCGGAGTGGAGCCTTTGACGCAAGACTTGGCTTCGGTAGTGCTAGAAATGCTCTCCTTCCACCTGTCAGTGGCTGAGTACTGGGTTCGTGACCTGTTCATGACCTATTAGCTGTGTAATGATGGACTCAATGTTTATCTTCTCTGCACCTTTTTTTTCCTCTCCAGTAAAATGGGGATAATGATAATAATAACAGTAATAATGATAATGATAATTATAGTATTTTAAAGATCAGTTTTGAGGACTAAATGACTAACATATGTCGGAGAGATTTTAGCAGTATGTTTTGCTATGTAATAAGTGCTCAATTAAATGTAGCAATTATTATTATCATCCATTGTGACCAGTATTTTAAGTCCTTGGGGATAGATTCCCCTCAGTAGTTAAAGGATCCTTTTGCTGTCATCTTGTCTCTCTGAATTCTAGGAATTGCAGTCAGTAAAAAATGTTAGTTTTTATTCAACACATCTAGGGTCCTAAATAATAACGGATCATGGCCATGTCCTGCTGTACAGCAAGGGTATTACATGCTGCGAGGGGCTGGATTCTTAACCTTGTTCAGAGCAAAGACCGACTGACCAAAACAGAGTCCCCAAGAAAGTCACGAGGACATGCTGGAGTCAAACCAGAAGGTCAGGCAGAGGTCCGCTTGTCAGGGGCCAGAGGAGGAAGTATGTGTCATGGGACTAAGAGCCAGTTTTTCTTGATTTTATAATTTGGGCTTCCCCAAATCTCAGCGTGGCATTTGCCTGATTGTAAGGGATCCTCATTTAATTCCAGGAAATCAGGTTTCCATCATGCTGAGGCTCTTGATACGTCGAGTGGATTTAGTCTAAGTGCTGTTTTCCCTCCACCCCCGCCCAGTTCAGAAAACACACAAGCAACAGCTGGCTCAAAGTATTTGTCATAAACTATATCTAGCTCATTGACTTTGCATTTGAAAGTACAATATTTTTTCAGGAGAGTTGCAGCTGCATAAATCCCCATGTGATTTGGCAGTATGTGCTACTTAGCGTGGTGGTACTTGTCCCGGGGAACCAAGCAAGCAAGTACTGATTGAGCTTCTTGCACCAGCAAATGGGAAAATGGCATCATCATTGAGCGTGGCTGAGGCCGCGCTGCTGAGAGGCCAGTCGGCGATGTGGGTCCCGCTCCGGAGCCCGGACGCGGCGGTGCTGTTAGTGCACGGGCCTGAGTGTCACGTGACTCCCGTCAGCGAGCCTTTCCTTCACCTTTGCTGGAGTTTGCCCGTGCATGGTTGGACATCTGTCCCTAGACTTTACGGCTTTCCTTCTAATCAGATCACAAGTCCCAGGCACAGAAACAAAGTGGATTTATGACTACAGAGAGCGAGGAGGACTTCGGAGCCCTCAGACCTCTTCGGCTCAGCTGTTCTGGGGCAGATTCATGGACTCTCAGTGAGAGTCAGAGGCGATTTCTAGGGTTGCTGTTGCAAAATTATTGACTATCCTGTGATTTTTAATAAGGTTGAGATGGTCATACTGACTCGGTTCATACCTCTTCTCTTTAGTTAATTTGGGAGTCCTTTTATTTTGGAGAGCCAGGTAGTCTGGAAGAGAAGGTTTGAACTTTGTGTCTGCTACTGACTAGTTCTATGATCCTGAGAAAACTACTGAAAGTCTTAGATATATTATTTGTAATATAGGAAAAATACTTATGTTAAAAGATGGTGTGAGTATAAAACTAGATGACTTTATTTACACAAAAGAGACTATCACACAATACTTCCTACTTCATTCTCTGCTTTTCTAGTTCTCTCCCTCCTTCTTTCCCTTCTCCGTGGAAAAGACTGATCATACTGATAAAACTGATCAGCAAGTTTTGAAACACATAGGCAAGGTACCTCTGGGTTTTCTTGAGTTAGGACTAGGGGGTCTAGCCAGTTTCTAACCAGAAATAAATAGCCTCCCCACCACAAAATACTTGAAGCTCCAGTCAGTAGGTGAAGTTTGGAATTGGCAGAAGTCTGCTGTGCTCTGTCTTTGTAACAACACAGAAGAAATACTTGTTAACTGCACTGGTGAAGTGAGATGATGCTGAGTTGAATGGGCTGGCAGGAAACGAATCGAATCCAGCCAACAGAAGTGCACTTCATACCTCTAAGTGAAACGCCACAATGATTAAGACTCAGATACTGAATGACAGTAATAATGCCCTAGGAGAAAAAAAAAAGAAAGAAAGAATGAAAGAGACAGTGACATCTCTCAAAGATGCTGGTGTGTGAAGAGAGGCTGACACGCAAAGGACACATGAGCTAAAACCTGTGACGGCAGCATGCCTGGGACAAACAGACGCTCTTTGGCCCTGTGTAGAGTGGGCTGTTAGAGTAAAAAGGGATTAAGAGAAACACCTTGACTTTTAAAGACTAGGGACTATACATGCAGCACAAACAAATTGGGACTTTGCACCTTTTAAAATTAATCAACATGTACAGCCCAAGAGTTTCTGAATGGGAACAACCATACTAAAATACGCTTTAAGTCAGTAAGGAAAGGCTGTGAGTGAACTGGAAGTGGAGACTTCTGGGTCCTCTGTGCTGCTTCTATGAACAGCTATGTAAACCTGGGCAAAATTCTTACTTCTCTGTGCTTCTTTCTGCACGTTTGTAAAATAGAGAGTTAAAATTTCTGCTTCTCCCCTTTTCACTTTGAGAAGATTGTTTTTGGATCTGAAAAACAAGGAATTGATACCAAACAAAACATAACAAAAGAAAATCATGAATTAGAAGGTGGGAGGGAATACTACAGTTTTGAAGAGTTGGGAGCATGTAAGGTGGGTGCAAGCTCTTTGTAAACTATGAAGTGTGCTACAAATCATAAAGTAACTTTGTTGCTTGAGGTTTGCTTATGTCCCTTGGCAGAAGGGAGTCCTGATCTATTGAGCTGGGCCTTATTATTTTTTCCCAGTAGTGGTGAGCGTACTGAGCTACAGCCCTACTTGCGTATCTATGGATCTATCTATCATCTGAGACAAGGTCTTGCCAAGTTGCTAAATTGCTCAAGGTGGGCTTGAATTCTGCTCTTCCTGTCCCCCGCCCCCAGGTTGCCTGGTTTGCAGATGTGCACCACCACACCCTTTTTTACAGCAGGAACCCCACTCCCCTTACCTAACTAACCAGCAATCATTTTTGAGACACAGAGAGACATGGATGACTTATAAATCACATAATCAATTATGTTCTGAGTTTGGAATAAGTTAATGTTTGTTATCATTACCCCACGATGCTCTTACTTTGTGACGGTGTTTCCTATCACACTCTCTGTGGAGTATTTCGGGTTTCCCAATGCCTGCTGTTCCTATTTCATTCACAAAATAAAATCAGAAGTGAATGCAGGATCAATGAGCGCCCCATAATTCTACAGTCCTCACTGGCATCTTCCTTTCAGACAAGGCAACTTTATTCTCTTACAGTTCCCATGATTCCTGACTCTTTCCTTAACTCTGTTGTTTTTACCCTAATCAAGAGGCTCCGGAAGAGAATCACGTTCTTTTTCAAGGACTTCACACTCCAGGGAGTGACCATTTATTCTCTGCGAAAGCATTTTCTGGAAACATTTCAACTGTATAAAACGTGCAGGACACTTACCTTGTTGGCATAGAGCAGATACTTGAACTCACTTCTCAGCCAAAGGTAGTGTTTGTCTTTTTAAAAAAGTTTGAAATCTAAATTCCTTGGTTTGAAAGAAAAATAAACAAAATACTGCTTTTGGTCAAGGTGCTTTCAGTTTCAAAGCAAAACCACTCGCTCCTCCCGGCGCGCAGGTGACGGCCCAAGTATTTTCTATGAGGAGAAATAATTGAGTGTCAGCCTGAACTTGATACTTCCGTGATCTCCGGGCAGGGCTGCATGACGAGTTAGAATATAGCTTCCTGATTGGAAAGAAGTAACTCCTGCCTTTCTCCCCACCCTCCTAAACGTCAGAGTTCAGGCAAAGCCCCAAAATTTAAGGCAAACACGTGGTAAGCTGTGCTTTTATCGTTTTCGTCTTTAGAGGGCGCCAAAGCACAGGTTTCCCAGGGAGGAGGGCTGCTTTCGGAAACAAATTTCAAACCCTCCAGTGTTAGTCGCCAATCATCAGAGGCGCTGGCAAAAAATAGAAGGTAGTGTAGGTGAGCAAGGTCGTCCATCGCTGAAGTTTTCTACTCCAAAAGAGTGATTTTAAAATTCCAGATTTAGAAAGAATTCAAGCAGTATCATCCTTCAGATTGGGCCAGCAGAGGGAACTGGTGTATTTTGTTTGAGAAAGCATAAACTTTTTCTTAGATAGTCATCTGGGGCACAAAAAGAAGCAGCAGTAGTAAAATACTATTAAGTAGCCATCATTTTATTTTTTCCACTGAATCCTTAGAAGCTAACACAGCAGACCATCTCAGGTTTTATGTTTAGGGACATTTTCCAGGACAGGCCACTGAACAGTTTCTGAGCCAAGAGTTAGAAATACAGATGCAACATAAATGAAGAAAGTGGACCAGATGTGACCAGAAAGTACAGCTTCAGTTAGGTAAACACTGCAGTTCAAGAGCTTGAGCCCAGTATTTGAAGGTTTTAGACTCTTGGAGTGGAATCTGCTAATTCAGCTTTTAGCATGAAATCTGTTGTTGGTAACAAATCACTTTTTTTCTTTTGAAAAATATCTCGGCTACAGAAGAGCTGAAGGGACAGTTTTCATCAGTGAACACTGATGTATCCCTCCCTCGTATTCTTAGTACTGTAATAATACAAGTTACCATCTAGTGACCTCTTGATACCTTCTTTCTCTCTCTCTGTCCCTACACACTTCCCTTTGCCAAACATTTAGAGTAAACTACAAACATCAGGATGCCATCCTGATTTCAGCATATATTGCATAAGATGGGGCACACACTCACAAAATAACAGTAGCATTACAATATGTAAGAAAGTCTGTGAAAGTTTAATGGGATAACCCAATATATACTTTACTTTCAAATTTCTCCAGTGGCCTCAAAAATCTTGTGGTGGTGTGGTGGAGCTGGCTTGTCATCTCTTCCAACTCTGAGTTCGATAGTATTACAAACATTGATGGTGGCAGTAATTTTTTGGTGGTGGTAGTGGCGGTACTGGGGATTGAACCCAAGTCTTCCCATCAAGCTACACTCCCGGCCATCTTTAAAATTTTTTAAAAATTTGAGACAGGGTCTCATTAAGTTGCCCAGTCTGGGCTCATACTTGTGACCCTCCTGCCACTGCTTCTCCGAGCACTGGGACTTACAGGTGTGTGTTTCCATGCCTGCTGCTGGGGGGATTATTTACAAAATGAAAATTGACAAGCTGTACAATTGGCTTCCCTGACTCTGATACAGTTGTTAAATATTTACCGCACACAATGTCATTGCTTTAAAAAGTAGCTTTATTGAAGTATAGTTGATATACAAAATAAACCCCACAGATTTACTATGTGCAATTTGATGTGAAAATACAGGCACATATCGTACAATTTGTGTGAAAATATCAGCACGATGAAGGTAATGAGCATGTCCATCAGCTCCAAAGACATCCTCATTTTCCGTGTGTATGTGTAGGTAAGAACACATAACATGAGATCTACCATCTTAAAATTTTAAGTGTACAACACGGCATTATAACTATAAGTGCTCCATTGTATACTAATCCTTCGATCTTTTTTATTTGCAAAATTGAAACTTTATGTCCATTGTATGAAAACTCCCCACTACTCTCAGTCTCTGGCAACCACCACTCTGCTTTCTATTTTTATGAATTTGACTTTTTTAGATACTTCATGTGAGTAGATCATGCAGTACTTGTCCTTCTGAGACTAGTTTATTTCACTTAGCATAACATCCTCCAGGTTCATCAGCGTGACTGCACAGAACAGGATTTCCTTCTTTTTTTTTTTAAAGGCTGAATAATATTCCCTTGTATGTTAATGCCACATTTCCTTTATCCATTCATTTACTGCTGGCATTTAGGTTGATTCTATGTCTTGGCTATTGTGAATAATGCTACAGTGAATATGGAAATTGAGATATTTCTTTGAGAACCTGGTTTCAATTCTTTTGGATATATACCCAAAAGGGGGATGCTGGGTCGTATGGTAGTTCTATTTGAAATTTTTTGAGGCCTTTTTGCACCATTTCTCACATTGGTCATACCATTTTACATTCCCACCAACAGTGTACTGGCCAATACTGTTATCTTTTGTTTTAGTTATTCATAATTGCCATCCTAACAGGAACAAGGTGATACATCCTTGGTTTTGATTACATTTGCCATGATCACTGATGATGTGTGCTTTTGTCTGGTGGCCATTTGTATGTTACCTTTGGAGAAATGGCTATTCAAGCCCTGACCTTTATGTTAACTTCTTGAATCATCGCAGGAGCTATGGAAAAGGAGGAAGTTATTTAGGTGAGCAAGTTTTTCCGTGTCTGCAGTCTTCTGCCCCAAAAGTGTGATTTTAAAGTTCAAGATTTGCCAGGAATTCAGGCAGTAGCACCCTTCAGATTGGGTCAGCAGAGGGAGCTAGTGAGCTGACTTTGAGAAAGCATAAAATTATTCGTGGATACTCACCTGGGCCCCAAAAGAATGATTATAGAAGCAGCAGAAGTACAATAGTATTAAGTAGCCGTCATTTTTGTTTGCTCCACTGAATGTATAGAGACCCACAGAGCAGACCGTCTTAGGTTTTGTGTTCAGGGATGTTTTCTGAACAGTTTCTGAACTGGGAGTCTTTAGTCACACCTTTGCCTATTGTAGTTATCCCGTGTCCACCCAAAACTGCCCGAATGCCCTCCTCAGAGTCTCAATAGTTCCAGCCTTGTTCAGAGTCCAAGGCAGTCTCCTCTGTACTCAAGGCGGACTTTGAGCTGTGAACGTCTGTAAAATTCAGAAATAAGTTACATAATACTAAGATCCAATGGCCTAGGGTAACCCTTCCCGTTTTAAAAGGGAGGAAATGCAGGCAAAAATTAGAAGACAGGCTTTCATAAACCAAGTCCTGACCATCCTGGGCTGATTATTTCAGAGTTCGTACATCAGAGTTCTACGCCATAGATACTCTGCCATTGTTTATTTTTATACTCAGTCTCCAAGTATAGTAGATGAGATGTGGTTCAGGTGTCTGCGTGTGTCCCTGTGGGTTGCTCCTGTGGCCTGGGGAGTCGACCTTGCCCTGCCTCATCTCAGGCACTAAACTTCTCCCCAGGAGCTTCATGAGGAAGGAAAGCATCAGCTCTGCCTCCATGGAGACAAAAGCCTTTCCAGAGGTAGTCTAGATTGTATTCAGTGGAGTAATTTTTCATCATGAGTTTCCATGCTACTTACAAAGTGAAATAAGACAGGAGGGACACTGAGGAATGACATAATACTGGGCATCTAGCAGAGCAGAACAAAGTGGAGAAGTGATCTGTCACTACTTGTATATACTTTCAGCGCTTCCTCTAGCCTGACTCTATAGTCATAGTTTCGTATCCTTTACCCCTATCCGATCCATTACCTTGGTGTGAGGTGAGGTTTGCCATCTAAGTCCATCAGTGAGGTGAAGTGAAGGCAAAATCTCTGGCTGGATACCATACCTTCATCAAAGGTAACTGTGAGGTGGGCTGGATCCAGTTTGATCAAAAACCGCCTTTGATATGTGTTTGATTTTGCTCCTCTTTTTTTCCTCTTCCATTTCTGACTCTCTCTCCTTTCTCTCGATCAAATGCTTGTTGGCTCTGTTATTTCAGTAATGAATTCCAGTTGAACTTATTGAATTTTAAGCCCTGTTTGCCTGTTAAAGCGGTACTGTAAAGGAAAATTGGAGCAGGAGGTCCTTTCTCTTTGGCTGCATGGAGGCACTCTCTAAGAGCAGGTGGAAGTCATTTTTTCTGTGGGGTAGACTTAATTTGTGTCCTTTAGTATGCCAGTTGGAGCACAACTGGGGGTGGTGGTGAATAGTCTCAGGGCTTTCCCTTGGAAACTCTCAAACTAATTCATTAACTCCATCCATCCTTTCATGGGCTTTATTCATAGACCTCTCATCCTCTTCTCTTGTTTCCATAACTCATGAAGAGACAAAAGATCACTTGAAACAATCAGTTTCTGGGTTTCTTTCATCCTTTTTAGTCAGCCAGTAATTTGCACCATTTTAGTGCAACTCAGTATTTCATGAGGTGTCTTACTTTTCTCATTGCTGAGACAAAATACCTGACACCCAAAGTTAAAGGAAGAAAGGTTTATTTAGATCACAATTTGTAGAGGTTTCAGTCCATAATTGGCTGGCTCTAAGGCAGGGTGGCACGGCAGAGGGGTATCACAGAGGAGAAACAGTTCATGGTAGGCAGAAGACAGCAGTCTGCTTTGCTGTCAAAGGGATTTAGCTGCTTCTTTCTGCCCCTTTTATACTCTATCTAGGCTACAAGGACTAGGGTGGTGCCAAATCAATCAGTGGACTGATTTAGTAATCACACACCCTTAGTCCCAGCATCACACATTCTAGATCCAGCCACCTCTGAAAAAGCTCCATCTATGACTGCATGAGGCTTTGGTGGGACATCAAGACACAAACCATAACATGAGGCTATCTATGGAAACAGTTTTTTTTTTTTTTTTTGAAAGAGCTATGACTGCGAGTTGGTGTAGGGCAGCTCTCTTCCTAAAATGGACCCAGAATGACCCAGTCCCTCAGGATGCACAAGAGTCTTAGTCACCAGCCTCAGGCATCAGACACAGTGGAGCTGAGGATGGCTCAGGAATACCAGGGGTGCTCCTGGGGTCACCTGGGAAAAGGATTGGGTGGCCTTCATTCTCTGTACTTGGTTTATAACTGTGAAGGTAATATTTCTGTAATAGAAGAGTGAGAATCTTGTACTCTGCCCTGTGCATTTGAAAGGCCATATAGAAAATCTATATTGGATGTTCCATTAAAAACATTTCAAATATCACTTCTTCGAAGAGGCTTTGTCTGAGCATTCTTGTTAAATCCCCTGCCTGTTCCCACTCTGTCTTTTAAATCTACTTTATTTTCCTTTAAGGCAGTTATCACTATTGCCCATTTTATTGGTTATATTTTGCCCATCAAATTGGATTATATATATTCCAGGAATTTTTTTTATTGTGAGTGATTCCTCCATGATCTAGAACAGTTCTTGGAACATAGAAAGGACTCAATATATACTTGTTGAGTAAATGAATGAATGAAATGATAATTTAAAATTTATTTTCTTTAAACACATATCTTTGTTCAACAGTAGAGTCTGCGATTGGCATCATGTTCATCAGTGTCTGTTGGTCCGTTTCTGATGGTGTCTGATAATGTGGGCCATCCAGTGGGAACCACTGACAGAGTGAAATTACAAATCCTGCATAAAAAGGAGAATCTCATAAAGTCACTGATGGTGATATTGGAGTACTGCTAAGCCGTTGGTAAATCTAGATCTAGCAAATTTAAACCATGTAAACACTTTAAAAATGACATAAAGATAACTAGCAAGCATGATGACAATACAGAGTTTCAAAAGACATTGATATAAGTATGAAAGAATTAAAATCAGTTATTTGGAAAAATCAATGAAAGCTTTAAATATTAAAAATGCTAATCTTATCATCTAGCTTTCAAACACGAAGTAAAGGATGTTGTATAGAATATTTAATCTTGCTGCCATATAAATTGCCACACAATTTATATGTGTGACAGTTCCTTTTAGCACAGTAGTTTCAATTATAATAAAAAATAGGTCAAAAAAAGGCAAAGCAAACTTAGTTTTGTAATTGGGGTTTCATTTCTCGAGTTAAAGCACTGATCAAACCTAACTATTCCCCATACCATCAACTATGAACTTTTGATTCTCATTTAAAATGGATCTGCTTTCCGTGGCCTCTTCCTGCTACCATTGGTTCTCTGAGAACTGGACTCATGGAATGAGCTCAGTATAATATTTACAAGTCTGTTCAAGGTGTCAGGGTAGGTCAGAGGAAGGAGGGGTGGGCAGGCAGATGCAGGCTTTCTGAAGGAGGAGCTGTCTAGGTTGGGGCTTCATTGGCAAACTGAGGGTGAACTGAGGTGGTTAGAGGAAGATGGGGAGTTGTCTCCCAAAGCAACTAATGACAGAGTCTGGGCTTTAGGGTTGTGTATGTTTGGTTCAAATCCCTGTTCTGTCTTTTACTTGCTGTGTGAACCAAGGTAAATTTCTTCTCTGAGTATGATTTCATTTTTGCTGTTCTAGGGACAGAATCCAGGGCCTTGTACATGCTAGGCAAGCACTCTACCATTGAGCTACTTTCCAGCTCTTTACTTTGTATTTTGAAATAGAGTCTTACTGAGTTGCTCAGGCTGACCTGGTGCTTGTGATCCTCCTGACTCAGGGTTCTGAGTACCTGGTACCACAGATGTGTGCCACCTTGCTTAGCTTCTGAGTCTGATTTCTTATTTGAACATGTATAGATAGAAAAAATAGCATGTCATAGATCTAAGTTATAATGAAATAATAATAGCATCTCCGTTCTACTCTCTCCCAAGAACCTGTGTACAGATAGCATATATCTATATTGTGATATTGTTTCCATTAGCCTCAGTTGGTTTGAAGAACTGGAAATAGGTGCCCCTTGCACTGGGGAGTTGTTGTCAGTGAAAATCTAGACACATTAACTAGTTACATAAGCATGGCCTTTTCTAGCCCTTGAGAACAATTCCTCCTTTGCTAATGTTTACCTGCTGCCTTCTGTGGCAGGGGCAAGAAGAAGTGATACTAGCTGGAAAATGCTGCCATGAAGACTACATGGAGAGAAAAGGCCATGTCTCCTGATTACACAGCAGAGAACAGGGCTGGGCAGCAGTTTTGTTTTGTTTTGTTTTTTTGTGCTTGGGTTTACACTCAGGGCCTTGTGCTTGCTAGGCAAGCACTCTAACCACTGAGCTAAATCCCCAGCTCATAGGCAGCAGTTTTTAACTCCTTTAATTCAGAGAATGGAAAGTGTTTTTTGGTTTTGCAGCTGTTAGCAGTTAACTTGCTGCATAACAGACACCCTGCATTGTCTCACTCAATGAGCATTTTAAGGTATTTTAAGCTATTATTGCCACTATTTTCCAGATGAGGATACTGAGGCTTAGACAGGCTAGGTTACTTGGCCAACACTTCACAGATGATATATAAGATTCTAATGCAGGTCTCAAAATTAGCTATTGGCACACTATCCATGTTCATTTACAAGACTGAGTTAAAATGAGGTAATTTATCATATAGGTAGAAGAAAAGACTGTGAGTAGAACAGGCCAGGCAAGCAATGTCAGCCAGCGAAGGCACCATTTATTCATCAAATATTTGTTTAGTGATATTTTGTATCAGGCAGTATTTTGAATGAAGAACATATGGTTCCTTTTAGGAACTCCCATTTTTTAGGAGATAGATACAGGAAGAAGTGATACTACAGTAAGAAAAGAGCAATACCACGCAGTACATGAAGTATGATTATTATACAGGGATGACCAGCTCTGTTTTAGAAATTCAGAGAAGGTTGCACAAAACAAGATAACCCTAGAAGGCTGATCTCCATGGAAAACATCTGTTGGCAAACTTGGCTCTGGCTTTTCCCTGGATTTGGCCACAAGGGAGCACTGGTAGGCGATCATAGGGATGGAAGAGAGTAAAGGTAGACAATTTATTCCCCCAGATTTCTACTTTTGGGATCATCATGCGCAGTGTTTATTATTCTGCTGAAAGTGGTTGTTCTTGTGGTTATTTTTGGGAGGAGGGTCCTGGGATCGAACTCAGGACCTTGTTCTTGCTAGGCAAGTGTCCTACCAATGAGCTAAATCCCCAGCCCTGAGTGATTGTTCTTGTTGTATGGCCTTCTCTACATAGTTCTTTCTTGCTTTAGTAATTGCTTTTTTCAGATAATCTCCATATTAAAAATTTCCACAAATTACCCAATTTGAGTGCCATCTTATTCCCAGGACCATGATGGAAACAATGATCGTATTTTTATTTGAGAAAACCTACTTGGGTATAGTACACTAGAAAGGGATATGAGGAAGTGCTGAGACCAAAGAAGACAATACAATAATTCTGACAAAAAAGACAGGACCCGAACTTGGATTATTGATGTTGTGGTAGAAGGGAGAGGAGGGATATACAAGATATTTGGAGGTAGAATTACTATGACTTGGAGCAACCCTCGTAACCAATCGGCTTTATGCTCACCAAGCACTATTAGGTGCTTTCCTTCATTTTCTGTTGCTATAACAGAATACCTAGGATGGGTAATTTCAGAGAAAACTAACTCATTTGGGTCACAGTTCTGGAGGCTGGAAAGTCCAACCAAGGGTCTGGTAGCAGCTACTGGTGAGAAATTCATGCTGTGTCATTGTGTGGTGGGTGGATGGAAGGAAAAGCCAATGCCTGAGAAAGAAGACAAGGGGCAGCCTCACTTTGTAGCAACCTTCTCTCATGAGAGGTAGTCCAGTCATGTGCGCATAACATTTGTCAGTTTACAAGGGTGGAGTCAGCATGACTCAAAATCTCCCTATGCTCTACACTTAGGCTCCACCTTCCAACACTGCCATATTGGAGACCAGTTGCCAACACAGGAATTCTGAGGACACATCCAAACAATAGCACTAAGTAAGGTGAAATTCTAGCTTGTATTTTATCTCATGAATTTAAAAAGTGAAGACTTCCAGATAAGTAGAAGAGAGGCAAATAGGATAGGTGCCACCCAAACTTTAAAGTAATGTGACATGGAGACAGGCTGGGGGGAATGGGCAACAATTCGAGTTTTTAAAGGTTTCATAGTCCTGTCCCACTGGGTCAGGATGGCGTTTCTGGCTCCATCCCATTTTCCGGGGCCCACTAGGCGGTACTGGTAAGGGGTACAGGGTCCAAAGAACACTTCCCAAGCTAGTCTGGGATCCTTGAGGAACAGAAATGGGATGTTGGGCTTTGCGCCTATGCACGCAGCAAGCTCATCCATGTAGCGGATGTAGTCGAGTTTGTCTTGACTGGTATCTTTAATCACGCCCCTGTGAGGAAAGAAAATGGATGACTTTGATCAATCACTTCCTGCCCTGTACTTCTCAGGTTATAAGATCCACCCTTCTCTACCATTTTATACTTCATTTTCATAATGAAACCATGTTTGGGAATGTGTTTTTGTGTTGGAAAGAAAAAAGAAAAAAGGCACTACCTACAGAGGGCATATGTGAGAGTAATTAATTTGTGAAAGGATGTGGTAAAAGGAAGCAATTGGAAGAGAAACTTTCAGTTTTCAAATTTGTTATGAGGATTAAATCTGATCAGTCCAAGTACAGAAGTTGTTGATGAATGAACAGGATCAAAAAGCACCACACATGTGGATACCTGCATTTTGAAACTGATTTTAAATGTGAGTTGAGAGGGCCATACTTAGTACACTAGGAGTGAACTTTTTCTTTTTTTTTTTGGTGCTGGGGATCAAACTCAGGGCCTTGTGCTTACTAGGCAAGCACTCTAACCACTGAGCTAAATCTCCAGTCACTAGGATTGAATTTGACACAGATAATGAGCATAGTGTGTGTGAAACCATTAGTCATATATATCTGTTGTTAGTAAATTTGCATGATGTTGCAATGTCATTTATTAAATAAATGGATAACAGGATACAGAATCAACATTGAAAAATTAATACATTTTCTATACACCAATTGTAGACTAACTGGGAATGATGTTGGAAGAACAATTCCATCCATAATACCTTCAAAAATATAAACTACTTAGGAATTAACATAAACAAAAAGATGAAAGAACTCTGCAGTGAAAATTATGAAATGCTGAAGAAAGAAGTGGAAGAAAATCATAGATAGAAGATGTTCATGGATTGGCAGAATTAATTTTGTTAAAATGGTCATATTACCAAAGAGACAATCTACATATTCAGTGTAATCTCCATCAAAATTCCAATGATGTACTTCACAGAATTAGAAAAAAAAATCCTAAAATTTATATGGAAACAAAGGCTCAGCATAGCCAAAATATTCCTAAACAAAAAGAGCCAGGGTAGAGGCATCACAATAGCTGATTTCAAATCATGCTACAAAACCATAGTAACAAAAACAGCATGATACTGGCACAGAAACAGACACATAGGCCAATGGAACAGAAGAAAGGACACAGAAACAAACTCACACTACAGCCATCCAGTGAAAAGACAATCCCTTTAACTGAGAAAACTTGCTATCCATATGTAGAAAACCAAAAACTAAATCCTTATGTCTTACTCTGTAAAAAATCAAATCAAAATGGACCAAAGACCTCGATATAAGGCCTGAAACTTTGAAATGGGTAAAACAAAACAAACAAAACAAAACAAAACAAAACAAAACAAAAAACTGGGGAAATCCACAGGCACTGCAGAGACTTCCTTAACAGGACTCCAACAGCACGGGAAGTCATAGCAAGAATCAACAAATGGGATGCCATCAAATTAGAAAGTTTCTGTGTTGCAAGAGACACAACCCACAGACTCCTGAGACAGTCTAAAGAATGGGAAAAGATCTTTGCTGCCTACTTTTCTGACAGAATGAATATCTAGAATATCTACTGAACTCAAAAACAACACCAAAAAAATCAAATAGCCCAATTAATAAATGGATAAATTAACTGAACAGACCTTTCTTAAAAGAAGTACAAATGGCCAATATATATATGAAAAAAATATTCAACGTCTTTAGCCTTTAGGAAAACGCAAATAAAAACTACACTGAGATTCTGTCTTGCTCCAGTCATAATGGCTGTCATCAAGAACACAAAAAACAGTAAGGACTGGTGAGGATGGAGGGATAAGGAATAGTCCACATGGCTAGCGAGAATGTAAATTACTACAGCCACTGTGACTCAGATAATCCACTCCTTGGTGTATATCCAAAGGCATTAAAGTTAGGATACTCTAGGGATTCCTGCATACCCATGTTTTTTTGCAGCACAATCCACAATAGCCAATATATAGAACTATCCTAGGTTCCCATCAAGAGAAAAATGAATTAAAAAAACGTAGTATATATATACACAATAGAATATTATTCAGTCATAGAGAATAAAATTATGTCATTTGCAGAAAATGGATGAAACTGGAGATCATCATGTTGTTAAATGAAATAAACCAGACTCAGAAAGACAAGTATCACATGTTTTCTCTGATGTGTGGAATCTAAAAAAGATTACCTGAAAGTGGAAGGTAGACCAAGAGGAAGAGAATGAGGAGAAAGGAGAGAGGGGTTTAAGGGAGGATAATGGAGGTGGAAATAAAGAAATATTAATGATACCATTAAGAGAACATGATGTTAACATGAATTTATTGAGGTAAAAATGTGTCTGCTACAGTTCATTTGTGAAACAGTAGGGTTGTATCAAGATGTTCCTCCAAAGCCTCATGCCCCTGTAGGTGGGGCTTTTCAGAGCTTGGCAGATCTAGGGCATGTGATACTGGGATTAAGGGTGTGTGGTACTAAATTAGTCCGCTGATTGGTTTAGCACAGTTCTAGGTGTGGATAATGGGAAGGTCCCTGGTGTAGGTGTTACCACCCAAAAGACTTGTGGCCTGGATGGGATAAAAGGGAAAGGGAGGCTTGCTTCACTGCTTCTGCTGTTGCTTGCTTTTTCCTGCATCCTCCTTGCTTTGCCATGAACTATTTCTCTTCTGCCGTACCACCCTTCCTTCCCTACAAGCTGTGAGGTGAAATAGACCTTTCTTCCTGTAACTTCAGGTTTTAGGTATTCTGGCTCAGCAATGAAAAAAGTAACTAAGACAACAGGTTACAAAATAGTGTATGTGGCATTGCCAACTTTTATTTTCAAAATATATTTATGTAGACTGATATCAAGAAATAGTCTAGAATGATGTTCACTTAACTGTATTAATCTGTCTCTATCTCTGTATTAATCTATCTCTGCTGAGCACATTTTTAAAGAGTTTTTTGTTTTGTTTTGCTTTTTTTTTTTTGGTGCTGTAGCTTGAACTGAAGGCCTTGCATTTGGTAGGCAGGTGCTCTACCACTGAGCTATATTCCCAACCCTTTTTAAGAGTATTTTTTGACTTGTATAATTATAAAATGTTTCTCAGCAGAAGAAATTAATTTTTTTATAGTATGTGAGGTAATGTATATATTAATTGATTGTAATAAACATTTCACAAAGTATACATATCTCAAAACATCAGCTTATACACCTTCAATAAATATGACTTTATTTCTTTATTTTTTTATTTATTTATTTTTTTTGGTGCTGGGGATCAAACTCAGGGCCTTATGCTTGCAAGGCAAGCACTTCAACCACTGAGCTAAATCCCCAGGCCCTTTATTTCTTAATTATATTCAATAAAAATTTTAAATGAAGAAAATAAATAGGTAAATAAATAAAACATTCATGGCATCATTTTAAGCACCAGGGATTCAACAGTGAACAAAGCAAAGTTGTCCTCATTGTCAGAGTTTGTACTGTAATGGGGGAAGTAATAGACTGAAAAAGCCCAGCCAAACGGGTATATATTAAATACATCAGGTGGTTGTGGGCTTTAAGAGAGTGTAAAGGAGGATAAGGTGAGGGAAATGGGTGGTGTTATGGTTTGTGTCTAGATGTCCCCCCAAAGCCTCATGTGGTAAGAGATAGCTGGATCTAGAGTGTGTGATTACTAAATTGATCCATTGATCAGTTTGGCATTGTTCTGCTGGGATCAAAGATGTGAGACTGAGATTGGGGGATGGGAGTGTGGGCTGCCCTGGGGGCAGGTAGCCTAGATAATAGATACAGGAAGAAGCTTAACTAGCTGCTTGTTTGCATTGCTTATTTGCATACATTCCTTGCATTTTCCTCACTTTACTTTGTTAGCCGGCCGGCTGCTGGTCTGCCACGAGCCCAGCCTGCCTCGGATCCAGCGGACTATAGACTGAAACCTCTGCAGACTGTGAGCTAATAAACCTTTCTTCCCCTAACTTTGGGTGTCGAGTATTCTGTCCCAACAACGAGAGAAAAGTAACTAAAACAGGTGGATTCTTTTCTATAATATTGTCAAGAAAGGCTTGTGTCTCACGAGGCAACATTTGAATACATGAGCATGCAGGCAGCAGGGGAAGATGAAGTGCAGGAGCTGAAAGGGAGTGATAGTTGGCTGTCTGAGGAAGAGCAAGGAAGCTGGCGTGCCCGAGGCAGCCTGGATGAGGGAGGGGGAGCAGCAGTGGTGAGGCCCACAGAGAGCTGGGTGCCCCGGAGAGCCATGGAGGTTGTCGGGAGGCAGGCCGGGGTTAAGGAAAGCAACAGGAGGGCTTTGAACAGGGAGCAACATGGTGCAGCTCACCCTTGTTGCTGTGTCAAGACTGGACAGTAGAATGGGCAGAATGCAAAGTGGAAGACAGATAAGAGGTGGCGGAAAGTGTCCTGAGAGCCTGGTCTCAGGTGACAGCAGCAGGGGGCATGAGAAATATGTTATTTCAGGATTCATTTGGAAGATGTGGAGTCTTTGAGGAAAAGAGGAGAAAGGGATTATTCCAAGGTTTTCTGAACTGGAATGAGTAACTGTTATTTGCCGTGAAAAAGTCTCAGGGAGGCTGGGGTAGAAAAGGGCACTGAAAGTTTGGTTTGGGGCCCAGCACGGTGGCACGTGCTTGTAGACCCAGCTACTTAGGAGACTGAACAGGAGGATCACTTGAGCCTAGGAGTTTGAGGCTAGCCTTAGCAATATAGCAAGACCTTATCTCAAAAAAAAAACAAAACCCTCATATTTAGACATTATTAAATTTGAATACCGCCTAAATACCTAAGTGGAACAATCTTGAGAGAGTTGGAGTAGAAGTCTGGGGCTCTGAGGAAAGATTTGAGTAAGAGACACAAGTTTGGGAGCCACATGTGTGTGATGTTGTTAAGGCCTGGATGAGGCCAGGTAGGAGTGAGTGTGAACAGACCTGAGAGCTAAGATTAGGTCTCACCAAGTTTTAGGAGTGAGGAAGATGAGATACTAGGAAATACAAAGACCAGTCTAAGAAGTGGGAGGAGAACAATCAGAATGGACTTCTGGGGGCCGTGTGAAGGCGGGACTGTCATCTCTAGCAGGGCAGCCTTGTGTCCCACTGGAAGGTCTGGTGCCGCCTATGATGTGCCTGAAGCTACATGTCTAACTGGTGGCAGAACTAGGACCAAAATATATTCAGAGTCAATGTAGAGTTATTTCTAATTTCCATACTCCGTCTTTAGGAATGACTTAGACTGAGAACCTTTGTTTCTTTTATTTTTGGTAACAGAATTTATGAGTAAGTTTTCCCTATAGCAAACTGTGTTTCATACCTCTCAGTGAGCTGCTCCTTCTTGGTAGACTCATCCATCAGTTTCTGTGATGGAGGTATAGTACAGAGTCCTATGAGGAAAGTCAGAAACAACACTAAAGTCACGTGTGTTTCTCATTTCTGGTCTCCTGCTGTTTACCTCAGAAGAAAGCTTAGAGTGGAATTGGAATGCACAGGTATTTTCTGGAGGTAAAATTCCCTCACCTACACACTTATCCATGGAATTCTATTGCCAAATTGTTAGATGGATGGCTCCATGGTTCAGCACTCTGCCTGAGGCGCATACACCAGACATCAGCAGCTGGCCTGCTCTTTCCCTGTCCATCTGCTGTCATGTTTTCTCTTTCCCTCTTTCCCTCCCTCTCCCTGCTCTCTCTTTCATATATATGTTTATATGTGTATACAGAGAGTATATAGTGTACATATATGCACCGAAAATAGTGTACATGTAGAGAATATATATGTACAGAGTGTAGATATACACATATACAGACTATACATATATAGAAAGTATATATAATATGTAAGTACATATATAGAGAGAAAAATACATAATGTCCAGCGTCTAAAATGTTTTTATGTGCATTTTTAAGGTTATTATCTTTTCAGATCTCATTTTGATTCACAGTAGGCATCATTCCAATATCGTTGGAAGGAAATAAAACTCTGCTAATAGTAATAAATGGAAAGAATTAGGAGTAAATAAACTGGGCTAGAGCAGAAGAGTGGGATCTTGAAGCTTCCAGTACATTCAGTTAATTGAGAAATTTGATTACACTGTGTTGCCCACACTTATCCAAGCTACATAGTCAAAATCCATCCTGAGGAGTTAGATGGAGTGACATCTGCACACATAATACTGTATATACATAAATATACTTAATTGCTCATTAAATTTTCCTAATATTTTATATTACTATAGTTCATATCTCTTTTATTTTAGCTAAATGGCAGAGCACTAATTTTAAGATTCAGTTGATCAGGCAGAGCTTTCATTAGCGTTCAGTTACCTTTGAAGACCCTTGTGGCCCACCGTGCCTGGAGCTCTGTGGCTGCTAAGATGGACCCACCAAAGCTAATAAGGCCAATGATGGCTAGTGTTGATCTCTCCAGGTTTGGGGGAAAGACCCGCTTGTATAGGAACATCTTTTTCATACAAACACTTTCGAGAGGTTCTTCAAGAAAGGGAAAAGAAAAGGTATATCCTGTAGTGAAGATCACAACATCGATGTTTGCCTCCACTGTCCCATCTTCGAAGACAGCAGAGGTCTCTGTAAACTCCTTCACGCTGGTTTTTACGGTGATTGTCCCACACAGGATGCAGGTTGGCAGTTCATCATTCGAAACAAATTTTGGTGTTTTCCTTTAATGCAGAGGAAAAAAATATTTCTTGTAGTTATATGTAGAAGTTATTTGAGCAAATGTTTTATTCAGTTAATGGAAGGAAATTACCCAATAGTGTAATTGCTCAAAGAAAGTGGATTGCCCAATGTCTAATTCAAAGTTGCTTATCTGAATTCCGTGTTTATACATGTTTTGTTGCCCTGCTTCTAGAAGTCCCGTGGAAAATAACCAGCCCTACTCTTTCCTGCTTTACAATTATGCCTCCCTTAGAATTAATTTCCCAAGCAATGTTCTTCCTAAAGTGTCAAGATCAGAGTATGCAACAAAGCATTTCATGATCAAGTTAGGGTTTCATATCACCTGGGTCTTCCAGAATGGTATCAGGTAAAGAGGAAATTAGCAAGAAACTCTTTTAATTAAAAAAAATTAAAATGGAATCTGTTTACACTGATAAATATTTTCACCATTTTACCTAATCACATTAGACACACTGTCTCTATAAAATTTATATGTCAAAATATGCTGTGCCATTAGTTTTGTGTGTGTGTGTGTGTGTGTGTGTGTGTGTGTACTGGGGATCAAACTCAGGGCCTTGTGCTTGCTAGTCAAGCACTCTACCACTGTGCTAAATCCTCAACCCTCATTAGTTTATTTTTTAAAGTTGAAGTAAATCTTACCAAAGAATATTAGGGTGAAGAATAGAATAAAAATCACACTTAATGTCTTCACATGTGCATCAAAGATTTTCTCTTCCAGTGTGAAAATGTATACATAGGTATATTAAAATATGTTATTTCAGAAATTCCTGTTATAGACTTGGATAATATCGATATCCAATAATGGATAAAGAAAATGTGGTATGTGTACACAATGGGGTATTTAACTATAAAGAAGAACGATGTCTTGTAGTTTGTGGCAAAATGGATGGAAATGGAGGACCTTATGTTAAATACAGTAAGCCAGATACAGATAGATAAGTAAAATGTGTTTTTCTTTCATATGTGGAAGCTAAAATTAGAATAGCAACTACTGGAGATTGGGAAAGAAATGTGAGGGGTGGGTAGAAAAAGGGAAGTTGGATTGGATCTGTTTATGCTATCAGTGCACATATGGAACCTCATTGACATGTACAAATAATACAAGTTAAAAATTATTTTTCCATATAATAAAGAAAATAAGTACCCTTTCATGATACTTAAGCCATAATTCTCATGGTTAAATATTTTGTTCATCTTCCTCTGTTGAATCCAGTTTAGGAAACATGAAGGTAGAACTCGTGCAATCAGATTATTGTATCTTGTTGTTACTATCATATCAGAAGGGTAGCCCCCATCTGAAGAGCGTCCAATAACCCAGGCACCAGTTCTAGTACTAAGAAATACCTAAGAAATAAGGAAGGAAGGATAAATACATGTCCATCATGTTGTGGTATTTTTTTTGATGTATTTCAAATGCTTTTTAACATTCCGGTCTTCTAATAACAGAATTTTTGTGAATTTGTTTATAAGTCTATGCATTAATATATGTTCCTGTTGCTGCCATATATTTTATGCATCTTCAGTAAAATGTTTGGAAAAAACATTTTACATATTATATATGTATGTATGTATATATATTGAATATGTTCATTATGTTTATGGAATTATATGAATAGAATCACAATATTTATAGGTATGTGTATTGATATGCTAATTTTTACATGTAAATAATATAGAATTGAAAATAAAGGTTTGGAAAACCAATTTTACCTGAATTAATCACAAATCTATTCTTTTTAGTGCTAATTGTGATCCTAGGATGTATGCTAAGGTGGGACAGATATTTAAACTGTGAATCTTATGTTTGGGCTTTCTGAATTTGGGGCAAAGTAAAGGTTGCTTTTATCTTAAAAGAAAGCACGAATTTGATTTCTAATAGAAAACTTGGAGACATTCAGAAAACAACTTCTCCTTTGTATTTTTAAATGAGGTTCTTGCCACAATTCCAAAGGACAAGAATAAAAGAAAGATAAGTGCCCTGGGTGTAGCGATTCATCTTATTCTTCAAGGCACACTTCTGAAAAATGCCATGTGACCTGGCATTCACACAGTGTTCCTAGACTTTTTTTTGGAAATAGTTTGATTGTGTAACGTGTTTTTTTTAAAGGTTCAATGAAGACCAAGAGTGGCTTTAAGGGATTATTTTCATGATTTTTTTTTAACCACATCAGCATAATTCAGCAATGGGCCAATGTGTTCTACAGTCTTGAACCCTACTCTCCAGCCACCACACATGACGATGGGAACGGCGGCACCGATTCAGAAGGGCCGTACCTGAGCTGCTATGCGACTGAGCTCCACCGCGATGTCCCCTCCAGTGTTCCCCAGGCCAAGCACCAAGACACGTTTGCCCTGAAAGGCTTCCGGGGTCCTGTACTCTTGACTGTGCAGGATCTGCCCTTTAAACTTGTGGATCCCTGAAGGGGAGGAGAGGATCAGACGATATGAAATATATAAAGCTGGAAGTCTTCAGTATGCAGGGTGAGGGTCTGTGGAAAAAGGGAAGTACCAGAAATATGGCATCACTTTGGCTGTGGTCCTGCCCTTAGTTGTGGGACATGGAACAAGCTCCTCTCTCCTGAGATGCAATGAATCTAAATACAGATTTAGTACAACCCTGTAAAAAAATTATATCAAAATAGGCGAAAGAGCTAGGTAGATTGTTTTTAGGGGATCACAGAGTACATGATCTACTACATCAACCTTGTCTTCCTATTTTGACATTCTCTCCTTAGACTGATCATTCCTGTTGCCTAGACTTTTCATTGAACTTTTAATATCCAAGATTTGTGCTTGATTCCTTTTCTTAATCTCTAATTCTTTACAAAAGTGGTTACTCATATCTTCCATTGTCTTTCATTCCATCAACATATTTTGTCTTCATTAAGTTTTTTGAATGTTTTATTAATCAAATCCTTGATCTGTTTGTTTGCATCTCCTTTAAGCTCACTTAACATCTTTTGGATTTGCTCATTTGTTTCTTCTTTCATCTTTTCAAACGTTTTAAACATTTTTGAGTTTTTTACCTGGATCTTCCTACACTTAAGTGCCCATGAGATTGGCTTTTGAAGAATGAAGAGTTTTTGGAGGGATCTTGTTGCCTTGTTTTCTCATGTTTCAACTGCTGAGTGTTGCAGATCTAAAGTTAGAGTAGAAACACTTTGTTGCTACTGTGCAGAGCTCTTGGTTAGTGTATATCTCCCTGCCATGTGACCTTGGTTTTGGTGTTCATGCACCCATTTACCCTACTCTACATAATAGGATTTGTTCCTGTCACTGTGTACAAGGATCAAGATTACAACTACCCATTACATCAGCACCTACAGAGCCAATCATATAGCAATCATATAATTTAAAACTTATTTCAACAATTTCATACTTTTTCAATAACCCAGGAAGACAGTGAAATAGTACTGATGATGATTAGGCTGGAATGACAGGTTAAGGGGAGAATAAAGGAAGATGAAAATAATTCAAAAATAAGGAAGAAGGAAAAAAGATAACAGATGAACAAAAGGAAAGAGATAGGACTTTGGTGATATTTTTATGCCTGGAATGGAGAAAGGGGGAGAGGGAATTTGAGAGATGGAGATTTGCAGGGGCAGGAAAAGGGAAGAAGAGGGGCGGAAGTATAATTGGAGGTTGGAGAAGCTGTAAGAAGTTTGGAGCCAATTAATATGCTCATAGAAAGCTTGCATTTGAATCTTCCACACACAATTTTTCACGAGGATTTACCAGACATGATCTCAAAAGATATTAACACAACTTATTCTCCATTTCACATACACAAACCATACACACACAGGCACACAATGAAAGAAGAAAAAAAAATACCCCCAAACATAGAAAAACATCGAAGAGTCCTCTCAGTCCTACTAGACTTCAGTCTGAAATCGACCAGTTGTGCTCTTCCACCTTAGTTCAAAAATGGAGAGACCCTGTCTTGTAGGACCGTGGGGGACTGAACTCTAGCCCTCTGTGGTTGTGTCTAGGAGGCTGCATGTTCTGATTGTGCTTGTGGTGGCTCCCTTCCAACGATTTGTTCTCTTGCCTGCCAGTGAATGAAAGCCCTGGAGGGGTCTGGCCCGACCCCTGGGCCTGCCCCTCTTTCCTGCTGCAGGCAGCCTTCTGTTAGACTTCAGCTGTGCTCCTGTGGGCATGACTAGCCAGAGGCGTTTGGCCTCCGTCTTATGATCCATCACCTTTAATTATATTGGAGGTGGGGAGGGCACAGTGGGACTGGTCAAGCACCTAGTCTTCTGCTGGTCTCTGGAGGGGCTTCTTCCATCTTTGTCCCTATCCCTCTGTGATAATCCCTGCGGCTGCTTATTTCTGCCCTTTCTGTGCCTCTCTGCTTGAGCACACCACGCAACACCCTTTGACCTACTGCTCCTTTTCTCCAGCTCTCCGGCGGTGCCAAGTCCATCTGTACCTTTCACCCCACCAATTCAGTGGCAGTCGTGGCTTTATGGAGCAGAGTCCTTCTGCTTGGAATTCAGTAGTGTTTGGGGCCAGGAGGAGGAAGCGCAGATGGGTGTCGAGCTCAGCAGATTTGAGTGAGCAGTGGGATGGATCCTGTGGGCTACCGAGCTCTGTGGCCTTTGGAAGGCAGGCAGCAGGCGGGGGGTTGAGGACGAGATTGGGTACTACAGTTCACGGAGCTTGGTGGTACTGGGGCAGGACAGGAGGACAGTCACCCTCTGGCACTGTCCCAGTGTCTTTTCTGCACCCCTGGATCACACTGGTCACACTGGATGCCCCTGAAACTCAAAGCCTAGTTCCAAGTCCTTGTTTCTTTCTCTCCCCAGGGCTCACTGATCCTCACTCAGTCATCACCCACTGAGTGATTCTCTGGCTGGTGCCTTCTATAGTGCCCTCATCTGAGGAGGCCCTCTCCTGCTGGTGTCTTGCTTCCTGGACTCCATCCCCCAGTGGGAGGACAGCAGGGCAGGTGGGCACTGGGTGGTGACTACGAGGCTGGGACCTGGCTGTCCCTGCTTTACTTGGCTTCTTCTCTCAAGGGGTTAGATCCTTTTCCAAGATGGCCAGATCACCAGACCTGAGCTGTAAACAGTGGCAGGATCCAGAGGCAGCTCTGCTGCTTTCTCTCCACACACCCTTGACACTGGAATTAATTTGGTGGACTTCTACTTCAAATTGCCTTCCTGTTTGAGGTTTTGTTTGCCCCTCATTTCTGAGTACCTGTGGATCTTGGTGAGCTTATTCTAAGTACTTCATGAGCACTGCTGCTACTGAATTCCAAGCAGAAGGGCCTATCTCTACCATGCCATCATGCTGCTGAATTCAGGGGCTGAAATGTGCAGGTAGGATTTGGCATGGCGGGAGAGCCTAGCCGATTTTTTTTTTTTTTTTTTTTTTTTTTTTTTTGGTGCTGGGGATCGAACTCAGGGCCTTGTGCTTGCGAGGCAGGCACTCTAAGCACTGAGCTAAATCCCCAGCCCCTGAGCCTAGCAGATTGGTTTAGCATAGTTCTGGGTGTGTCCGGATGATGGATTTACTGAAGAGGGAAGACTAACCCTGGGTTTGGGTGACATCAACCAATAGGCTTGTAGCCTGGATGGAATGAAAAGGGAAAGAAGGAAGTCTCACTTTGGCTTCTTCAGAGGGGCTCCAGGCTTCACCACTGCCTTTAGACATCTGTCTCCCGGCTTCCAGTGGAGACTCTTCAGCCTTCCAACTCAGACCCTTCAGCTTCTTGATACTGACTTGGACGAGACTCTGCACTGAGTTCCAGGCCTCTGACTTTTGACTGCATCCTCTGGTTCTCTAGTGTGCTGACAACCCTTGTGTATTTTTCCACCCCTAACTGTGCAGGTGGCCATTGTAAGCCTACCTTAAAAATCCCTTATATATACTTAATATTAAATCTGTTCCTCTAGTGAACACTAATCAATATATTTGCTAATGTCCCCAAAGCCAGAAACTCAGCAACAGTAATTGCATTCCAAGTGAGATGCTAAACTAACTATGCAGATTTTATGAAGAATGTGTGTGGAATGTAGGTTCGTGACCCCTAGCTTCATGTACACTTTGAGGGTCTAAAATGATTGAAGCTGAAGTGGCTGGGAGTGGAAACTGGACAATTGATGAAAGGAATTTTTATGGTGCTGTGACATTTTCTGCTCCATTAGCACAGAGCCAGGTATGAACAGATTCAAGGAAATCACTCTGAAAATTTTACCCTTGGTTTTGACTCATGCTTGAAAGGCTGTACGTGGACCTGCATGCACGGGATGGTGACTGCACTGGCAATAGGGTTTCTTCCACTGGTGATAGTATGAGATACACATTTCATGTGGCCCAGATGATGATCACATGGGAGAGAGCCAATCTTATGCCAGCTAAAGGGATTTTGTAAAGAGTACCTGAACAGACAATGAGACTTCAATAGAGGTGGGTTACATGTGCATTTAGGCCCCAGACCAGCCACAAGCCTGAAGCCCAATGATCATTTATGATATTGCTCCCTGCAAAATTATGGATTGAATTATTACCTGGTTCTTCAACACATTTTTAAATAGGATATTGTTTATTTGTGATTCCTTTTATATTATTTATACCTCATTTTTTTCTGCAAGTTTTATTCTTCTTACCTTCCCTTCCTTATAAATTCCTTCAGTCCTTCAAAAAATTTCAAAACTTCACTTGCTTAATTGGCTTCAGGGCCACTAATAAGTTACCAAAGAAAGGTAGCTATGCTACATTTTAGTAATCTTCATTGACAAATTTTATTTTCTACAGCTGAATTTGAATAGGTCTCAACTTTCCAAATGGTCAATTTTGACCTCAAAAAATGAAGACTTTGTCAGTCATGAGTATATTGAAAAGAATGTAGTGTTGGGGTTAAAGTATTTGCTAAAGGGAATTTCTAAAACATTTTCTTGTGGATGGCCATGACCTAAGAGGAGTCATGGGTTATTATATTACATTATTATTATCATGGTGACTATTTGGAAGGACAAATAAGTTCCTTTACATGTATAACTTCTGGTTGTTTCCTTTTCAGGCTCTATGTTAAGCTTCCATATATTCTCCCCTCAAGTTCTTCAATTACTGGTCAGTCCTGATTCAATTAACCCATAATTCAGTCCCCCAAATCAAAACCTCTGTTTTATATTTTCCATCACAGATTTGATAGTTTTTCATTTTATTTGGTGACTGAACTTGAGTTAGATATGCTAGATAAAGCTTAAGCAATAACATTAATGCAAATAAATAGATAAAACCTGAAACCGATGTAGTGCTTTGTACCTTTCAGTGTAATTTGGTAAATGTTACTGTTGAGAGTGAATATAAAGTTGTTTATAATCATGAGGAAGTATTTCCAATTGCAACTCAATGAATTTTCTTCCAGAAGTACCCCAAAGAGTAGGCAAGGTCTCAGCAGGATGACTCACCAGGGAAGGACTCCAGAGGTAAATGGGGATTCAGGAAATGTCCAGTGCAAACCATGACGGCATCAAAGACAGCTCTGTCCTGCTTGCCCTCTGACACTGTGACAACATCCCACTGCCCAGTTTCAGAGAAGTCTGGACACTTTGTTACACTGTGCATAGTAGTCTACAAGTAAAGGACAAGCAGTTGTCAGGTATAGTAGTGCAGAGCTGTAACTCAGCACTTGGGAGGCTGAGATAGGAGAATCACCAGTTTGAGACCATCCTGGGCTATAAAGCAACATCTTGTCTCAAAAAACCAAAACCCAAATAGCAACAACAATAGCAACAAAACACCAAACAAACAAGAGCCTCACTTCCTATCAAAATATCTGAACATCACATAATGACTGATATGGTACCTTTATCTGTTACTTTAATTACACCATGTCTTGTGTTAGGAGATCTATAAATATTGGTTTATCTTGTTCCCAGAGAAGTTTGTGCAAACTTTCAAATACAGGAATATGTGGACTAAAACCCAAAACATCAGAATGATTTCATAGAAAAGAAGAGTCAAATTTTGTTCCTGGTGAGAAGGAAATGAATTACAATATCTGATGCATTTGAAAAATTTAGGAAATTGAGTTTTGCTGAATTATAATTTCTGTGATTCAGACTTCCAGTCATTTTTTTCTCAATGGCTCTATGAACAAAATTTTTTAGTTTTCAGAAAAAAATTTCTAAATTCTATCTTCAGTGAAAGTTTAGCATTTAGAGGAAGAATCTAGAAATTCAGCATTTTAATGATTCATTTGGGTAAAATATGAGCAGCAGGATGAATGAGGGGACTTTGTTATCTGCCTTAGTCATGTAGCAATAAAAATCAAGAAAAAAAATGTACTTAAACTTCCTATTTCCATGAGGTTGTTGACTAGTCCAGGCCCCACTCGGTAATCTTCCACAACCCAAAGTATCTTACCTTAAACCGAATGTATTTGAGGAGACCAAAGTGCTCAGCAAATTCTTGGAGATAGTTCCAAAATTTCCCATGGCTCATGAAATTGGGATAATCTTCTTGGAAAGGAAAGTCACTATAACATGACATTTCCTTGGAGACATTGGTCACTAATGATCTGTAGACCCTGGTCATCCCGTCTTTGGAGTCTTCCTGTGGTGAAAGAGTAGTTAGCTTGACAGAATGGAGGAGGCAGGAGCAGGGGAACAGAGATCTCGGTGGCCAGTGGCAGCCCAGCTGGAAGGGTTTCCCAGCAGTTCGAGTTCTACTTGTCATTTTAAAGACTTCCAGAAAACTCAGTATTTAGTCCCCATGGTATAATGGTGAGAAATCATTAGTGGGATTGGAACAATTAAATACAGTATCTTTCTCAAACCACGAAAAAGCAAATGAAATTTGCTGATCACACTGATCACATTTCTCTCTTACTGATTCCATTCCCCACTAGACTGTAAGGAGGTCAGGATTCCTGTCCGTATTGTGTACTACTGTATCCTGGCAGAAGGATGTGATAAGTACATACTGAATGGATGGAAATGAATGGCGCTTTTTTTTTTAATAGCATTTACATGACTGGGAAAAATTACATTGGAATTTTAATAGTGCAGAGCTGTAGGAATTGTTGCTACATTTAATTTCTATTTTCTCCTGTTTAACTCAGTATTGTTTCCTAAAACTAATTTATATCACTTCAGAGTAGGAAAAAAGACATCAAACGAACTGTAGATTTACTTGTAGCAGCAGCTATGCAAACCAAAACCAATACTTTCTTTGCGCATTGGCATTCGTTGCCTGGAAGAGGCTCATAAGGATACCAGAAAAAGATTTCTTGCTTCCCTCCTCTTCCCCAACATTGTAATCTGAGGCTTTTGGTCATTCCCACTTACATATGTTTGCTTATTTTGTTGTCTTTGCTACCTATCCAAGATTCAGTAAGTGTCATCTCTTCCATGAAAGTTTCCATCATTCATACCAGTCAAATGGATGTTGCCCTTCTGTTTCCCCCTGAAGCATCTGATACTTCACCTGCCATCTTCTGCTTCCATCTTCTGACACCTTCTTACATTCTACCAGTGGGGTGAATCCTGCCATTCCCAGTGAATACCTTGTTGTTCCTAGAAAGGATCAATCCTGGCCAGAGGCAGATGGTATTTGATCACTTCTTGGCCTGCTTTCTGATGCTCAAGTCACCTGACAGCTGGCCTGGCCATGAGCAATGTCCCCTGGGCTGCATATTCTACTTAAGAAGGACTGGCTCGTTCTTGGGCTCTTTTTATTCTGATAATGTGAAAGCTCTTCTCCAACCCTTCCAAGGTCTGGGGTCCTGATTCACTCTTGCTATTTCTCTTCCCAAAAACTTGACAATGCTTGTGGGTTGGAGCTCCACCCCGTGATGCTAACTTCCATCCTCCCTAGTGTAATCTGCTCCACATTTACCAATGCTGTTCAGCTTAACTGAATCATCCTAAACTTCCATCGCTGTGTGTGTCTGTCAGACTGAACTCCCTCTTCCTCTCCCCATAGCCCCAACCGTGCCCTGCCCATTCTCGCGGCTCCTCACTGATCAGGGTGCATCTGCGTAG
>PVJO010021561.1:0-29487 GCA_004026905.1 Hystrix cristata | reverse complement strand
AGCACTAGGTTTGCAAGCAGCAGGACCAAGCCAGGCATAGAGTCTGTTTCCTGGAAGGAAAAACCAGTAGCAGCATGCCAGGGTGCAGATCCCAGCATGAAGCCAGGGGCCCCTCCAAGAAATGGAAGCAACATCATCAAGGAAGTAGGCCCCAGAACAAAGGGGAGGCCAGGTGGCAGAACCAGCATACTCAGCCAAAGTTAGATGAAAAGCAAAGCCCGTTGATGGAGAGAGCAGGAGCACAGAATAAAGATCAGTAAAGGCTCTGTTGCCAAGCAGAATCAGTCTTGAGAACTATGGGGAGAAGAACCAGGAAGCACCCCAAGAATGAAGGAGACCCACCAGGCACCAGAGGCCGAGGCCAGGAGTCAATTAGCCTCTTGGAAAGCATTTTAACCTCTTTGGGTCTCACAGAATTTTTAAATTCTTCCTAATAGGGGAAAAAAGATAAACTCTAGCAGTAGGATCTAGCAGCTAAGAACTGCTAGTTTCTCTTAGCTCACTGAAAAGAAAGTTTTGTGCTATTATTTATTTGTTTCTTTGTAAGAGAGAATCTTTTGGCCTATATCTTGTATTCTAAGTAACTACTTTAAAGATAATGATACACGGTTTATTAACTATTGTTATTCTATATTATTTTGTTATGCAATTGTTTTATTTTTCCTAAAATAAAAAATTTATAACAAATGAAAGTCATTACCGAAAAAACAAAAAGAACTTAGGATTTGGGATCAGGGAAATCAAGATCAAAGTTTGTATACTGAATAATTACATGACCCAGGAAAGATTCTTAATGTCTCTAAAATATGTAATTGCATTGCTTTTAAAATGGTAGTAAATACACGATCTCTTTTGTACGCTGGGAAGTTTAAGTGAGGCAATAAATAGAAAAGTCTCAGTACCTGACATATAGTAAAAATTCAGTAAATACTAGCTTTAAAAGATAACGATTTTTCCTCAATTTAGCACTTCATTTGGAGTGAGAAGAGCAAGTGGAAAGGGAGGCTGCTGCTGTTGCTCTGCTGCTTCTGCCAGAGGGTCTAATTTTAGGCACCGTCCTTGCTCTTAGCTCATCTTCTTCCTCCTTCCCTACTTCTACTCCTCTCTATATTAGTAAGACCATAGAGACCTCCTCCCTCCCTGTCATGACAGCTGAGGATTTCCTGCACCCAGACCCATTTCACATTCTCCTCATGCTCACAGCCTGGCTTCAAGTTTGCGTTCCTGCACCTGAGTTTGGATCAGGAGACAAATTGCTACTTCATTACAGAACCAGTGAGAAGCATCCAATTTTTGAGGTGGTTAAACTTGCAAGGACAGCAGAGAACAGAATGAATATATAATGAAGCAAGGCCTCACACAGGCCAGCATCTTACCTTAGAGGCACGGAGAAACACAAACACACACACACACACACACACACACACACACACACACACACACGCCCCTCAGCTCGTGCTCTGGAAAGATATTTTATGAAGGTAGAAATAGTCTGGGTAGGGCTAGCCCATTTCAAAATGAAGAGCAAGATGTAAAATGTCAAAATCTTTTAAAATTTTCCTTTGGTGAGTGGCACTGAGCATCTGCCATCATTTTGAGAGCTTTTCTGAACATGTGTCACCTGTAGAGACGTTTCTGTGAGTCTTAGAGACATGAAGTCTCCCCAGTTTCTGAATGCTGCCACCCGCTGTCCCACCTGCCCACCACACTACTCCTGGCAACGTGTAACTCACAGGCTGTCTGGTCTTCCGTGGCTTAAGAAGTCGCTGCATCGCCTGGGAAACTATGGATTCACGCAAAAGGTCGGCAGGGCCCACCTCTGGGGCCACGAGGACATCTGAGATGGCAAGCTCAGTTGCTCTTCGCCTGTGACACTGGCTGTGGCTTCCCAAGCTATTTGGGGAAATCAGCAGTCACTTTAATGCCTTTATCTGCTGCTGTGGGAAGAAACCTTACATATTCTACAGTCAATTGACTTCGGAGTAAAGGAATCCGGCCCTCGCTGCAGTCAATTCTCCTTAACTTGCCAGTTTATTTGCAGCGGTTTGCATCAAAAATTGTGTGGCAAAGTGGCCTCAAATAGAACTCAAAGGAAGGAGGCGTGGGATAAACTTCAACCCAGGGAAAAACCTGGTACATGGAAACCCTTAGAGTCATTTCAGAACTTTGCAAACACTGAACTTAAATACAAGTGAGAAGTTATAAAGCAAATGAAGATGGAATAAATATTAAGGGCATATTCTGAAATGGCAAAGTCCCTTTCTTCTCCACCAACCACTTCCAAGCATTTCCTGCTCGCACTTGGGAGACCTCTGGGTCCTGTGCTGGGTCCTGTGTTGGGTCCTGGGCTGGGCCCTGCTGCCTGCCAGAGCCCTGCAGCCCGCACTGGGCTGGCAGCTGGGCCAGCAGCCACCATGTAGTTTATCACGTCTTTGACTCATCCGTTCTGGGGGAAGAGAGCTTTGCTGCTTTCTCCCTTTTCCATCAGCTCAACTTCTGTTTCTACAGAACCACAACACGACTACCAGAGGAGAAGTTTGTTTTCTTCCATTCGATGCAATTGTTTTGATGACAGCCAGAGAGAGCTGCAATCTTGTGAGGCTTTGACACTTAATTCATCTCAGACATGATAGTCAAACAGCAGCAGAGGCTCTTGATCGGCTTCAGCTTTCTGGCTCCCAGATCCCCTGTTCCCTCACTCTTGGCCCTGCTCACTGAGCTGGGGGGTGGTACCAGTGAGCTGGGGCAGGGAGCAGGTCACAACTGTCTGGGTTGCCACATTGCAAAGAGAACCAGGCGGAGGGGCTGTGGGGCAGTGGATGGGCCCTCCTGCTGCTAGCTCCCGAGCTCCACTTAAACACTCCTCTGAAAAGTGCCAGCAGCAGCCCCACCCCTGGTGGCCTTTCCAGCTGGCCAATGTGCTGCAAGGCTGCTGTGTGCAAGGCTGCCAGTGATGGGGGTCTGAAGGCGGAGGTCACTAAGGCAGATTAAAACAGTGGAGTGGCTTGCAGAAGGTGCCTCCTCCGCTGCCTGCTGAAAGGGAAAACCAGACTACTTCAGCATCCCCGCAGTCTCCACATTGACAAACAACCCCGGAAAGAAATGCTTGTGCCAGAAAAAGCTTGGTCACTGCGGGGCGCTGAGGCCAGCCGGGGGTGCGAGGAGCTCTGGGTCCCCTCTGCCTGGGACCCTGAGAAAGGAAAAGCCGCTCCCTGGGCTGGCTCCTCTGCAGAAGGGAGGTGCTGATTCCGTCCTCAGATCAAACTGGCATTCTCCCATCTCCTGGTCCTGCTGTCCCACCCAACGGCAGGGCCTGCGCGTGTCCAGCGGCAGCAGGATGAACTGCTGTGACGCTGCTGTCACCTCCTCTGTCACTGCACCTCTGCACACTGCTGCAACACTCTCTACCCCTGCTAGGAGCAAAACAGGATTCTGCTCTCTATAGGAACACTTGATATATTCCAGGCATCTTCTTACACCTTTACATAAATTAATAACTTAATGCTCACAGTATCCCCTGAATTAGGATCTTCATTTTAAAGTTGAAAAACCCAAGACTTGGAGAGGTTGCTGAGTCTGCCAAGGTGACACCCCTCACAAGGATTGGGCCCATAATTTGCAACAGAGGATCCCTCCCCCAGCCAATCTGTGAACCACTGAACTCTGCACATAGCGTGGAGCTATCTGCAGATCCTCCCCAATGCCCACCTTCTCTTCACAGCTTCCTCTACACCAAGGATGGCCTGGTTCCATTCAGCTCTGCCTCCTCATGGTCTGATCACAGTGTTTACTTCACACCTTCCCTACCTGGTCTGCTCTGTCCTCCCCTTACTTGAATCTTAGCCATTGTCAAAGACTAGGTCCAAAACAGCTTGCTCTGTAGCATGGTCCGGGGGACCCAAGTCCCCCTCACCATATTGGACACCCACGTATGTGGGCAAGTGCTCCTGTGTCCTGGTCCCCTCCTGTTTTGTGTCTATGTCTTTCCTTGTTATGAGACACCACTGGCCATTTAAGAGACACCAAAGTGTCTGATAGTATTTTGTAGAATATAGTCGATACTAGGAACATTCCAGACATCCAGTGGAATTAGATCAGTGAAATTAGGTATGACCCCTGAGCATACTCCCACCCCCAAGTCTTAAAAAAAAAATCTCTAAAAGAAAATGAACATGCTGGCCACAATTTTCTATGCCGTTAAAGCCACATGCGGCTCACTCAACCCTGCACACTGCAGCTCCCTGGAACCTTTGGGGCTCCATGTGCCTGTTTCTATGATGAAGAATAAAAATTTAAATAGGGAAATCTAGGACCCTTGAAGTTGAGGCTTCCTCTATCCACAGCTGTCTCCTCATATATCCAACACGCTGGCGCACCCTTCCCTTTCTGTCCCTCGCTCTGACTTCCTCTGCAGCATGGATGCTGCCGACACTACTCATGCATGTATGTACATACGGCTCTGCCCCAAACACACATAGCCCAGACTGTCAGCTCCAACAGGACTCTGTCCACTCGGTTCATTCTGAATTCCCAGTACCTACTAGCACATAATGGACACTCGAAAATTAATCTATCGAAAAGTATGAAATGCATCAGTGAATTCTAACAGATAAATAAAACGAGGTCCCGAATTTAATTCTAATTTAATACTAACAACTTCTGAGACTTCAAAATACGAATCCATTGCTGTGGTCCTCGGCTTTCTAGTGTGTAAAACGACAAACCTGGCTGAGATAAGCAGTTCACTGCCATCTAAGTCCCCCCGTGTCTCCCTGAGGTGAACAAGTGATACCGGAAGGCCTACCTTCCAAATGACTTTCGGGTGACCTTGGGAGATGCTATTTCTCCTCTGTCGTGGACTCAGGGTGAAAGAGCCCCAGAGGAAGCTTTGTTTGCTCACTGCTTACCATGTGCAGTCTCAGATTGCTTCCTTCTGTTTATCAGAGGAAGAACAGGCCTCAAAACTGCTCCAGGAATCAAACCTGAAACAGCAGCACGAGATCTTTCTCGGAGCCTTCTGAGGAAGACTCGACAGAAGAGGCCTGCACTCTCGTTAAGGCAAAGCGCAAACACCTTCCCAGGGAAGGCAGGAAGAGGGCTTTGGGGCTCTGCACCGCCCCTGAGCCTCCGCATTGGCTTCGTGAGGCATCAGAAAGCATCAGAACTAATCGTGGCAGTTTGGCAGCTCTTTTCAACCATCTCTCGAGGCCTTGTCTTTCAGAGACCCCCGGAGGGAAGAGGGAATGAATGCACTAGAAATAGCTGTGCTTCTGACGCGAAGCACATCAGCAAACAGGGCTAAGATGGATCACACAGCCGGGCGTCGCCATCCCCCGCGTGCCTGGAAACGCACGCTGCTCCGTGCTCATGGTTATGCAACTCAGCGACTTGATAGAGTGCGGCTGTCGCGCCGCTAGAAATTGAAAGCGATCTACTCCTACCTGTACATACAGCGGGGAAAATCACTTTCAACTCATTGAGAGGCTTCAGCAGCACAAAGATTGATCGAACGAACGGCCGGGGAGCAAATCTCCCTGCCGCCCAGCCCCGCCAGACACATAAACAAGGCTGCACGTCTTCTAGGAGGAGAAGCTGGTGGTGGGGCTGAGCACGCCGGGCCTGGCGGAGCAGGGAAAGGAGGGCGCCAGGGGACACCTGTGTGTGCGGAGGACTCTGCAGAGAGCTCACGCAGCCCGGCTCAAGGGGAGTGGGAAGCAGGGCTTCCCTGGGCGGCTGGGAAACAGGGCTTCCTGGAGATTTTGCTTAAGGTCATTCACTGGTGGATTTCTGAAAGCTGGAATTATGCAGGGATAACAATCCATGTCCTTCCCAACCAGGCGTGGATGTGTCTCTGGAGACACCGAGATGGCACCCTCACTGAGATGGTCACCTGTCCCGCAAGAGGCAGTCACTTCGGGCCCTTTGTCTCTTCGCAAGGCCCGGGTCATCCTTAACTAGTATGCTGACACTTGTCATCTCTCCATCTACCCATGTCAGCCCAAATCTCCTCATTAGATAAAAAAAAAATTAAATCTCGTTAATTAAAGCAATGGAAATCAATTAACCTTACCAGGCAACATGGCCTGTTGAAACAGAGCCAAGCCTCGAACTTCAATTTCCTGCTTCCTGACATCAGAGATAGAGCCATGCTGTGGGCTGAGGCTTGCTGCTTGATCCTGGAAGGGAGAGGGAATTACCTCCCTCAGGGTGAGGGCTGCAGCTAAACTATTAACAGCCAGATTATTTACTTCAAAACCATGAGCATCTGATTACGTTTCACTCACGTTTAAAGGTTCCACCAGTTTATTTTCAGCTGTTTCCCTAGCATTGTAATGGATTTAACACAAATCATGAATGTTTAAAAGAGAAGCTCAATAACTTTACAAATGGAATAAAGGCAGGCTGGTGCAGAGTAATTGGTGGATTTTTTTTTCGCTTATCGTCTCCCCTACTACATCTCCTCAGAACAGCTCGAAAATTCATCACTTTTATAAATATCTCTGTACAATTTAAACACAGTCATTATTTCACTTAAAAAAAAAAGTGCTGTAAATGCAAAGGCTGGAGTCTCCTGAGCAAGTCCCCGCAGTCTCCTCAGTTTATTCTCAACTAATTGCCAAAGCAGCATGTGATGAAGCCCCTAATAGCCTTCGAGAAAAGATTAAACTCTGTAAGGAAATGCATTTAAAAGGTGAGCTGCAGACTCTGAAATTCCTCCACTTTGGCAATGGATGACGAATGTCCTCTCTACTGGGCAGGCCGGCGGGGTGATCAGCTCGCTCTCACTCAGAATGGTGGCTGAGTCACACGGACACAGTAGCGCTCAGTCTCAGGTCTAGAATAAGAGGCAGGACCTGGCAGTCCCAAGTGACGTTTCTCCTGCTGAGTCATTGCTGAAGAGCGTGACTCCGCTGATGGTGCCTCTGAGTTCAGCCCCCAGGGCCAATTTCGCATCCCTTGGGACAGGAGCACATTGCCTAGTGGCCTGGTCCTGACAGTCTCTCTTTCAGAATGTGCACATCTTCATCTAATGTCCAGAATTATCTTCCTCTAACACACTTCGAATAATTCACTCACTAACCAGTTCCCAATAAAACAGGAGAAACCTCATCCTGTTTCATTCTGATATTCAAGACCTTTCTTCCCTTCTATCTTACAGCGTCACCCACATTTCCCCTGATGCTTTAGCAAAATGTGCTGCTCACACCAAGCAACCCCTCTCCTACACCTTCACAGGAAATTTGCTGGCCATCACCCTTGCCCAGAAAGAACTCAACAATCTTGACCTCTTGTTTCTTTTTGAAAACTCCCCTTTCCCCTCACTGGATTTCAGTGTGCCCATCAGCATATTAAAATTCACAATAAAAGAGTCTTTTTGTGTGTCATTTTCTTTGGTGAATGTGTGGAAGAAAAGATCTGGCTAAAAGTGATTCCATATAAAATGCTATCTTCTGTGTTGGCCACCTTCCCATCACTGCTATTAAACACCTGGGAACAGCAATTCGAGGAGAGGTTTGTTCTGGCTCAGGATTTCAGAGGTTTCAGTCCATGGTCAGGCCTGTGGTGAGGCAAGAACATCATAGTGAAAGGTATAGTGGAGAAAGGCTGTCCAACTCATGGAAGCCAAGAAGTAGGGATAGAGAGAGTGGGTGAGTACGGGGCAGGGACAAGACATACTCTTCAAAGGCACAGGCCCAGGGACCCACCTCCTCCAATGAAGCCCACCTCCTGACAGCCCATTCAGCTAAAAGATTCAACAGTGAATTAATCTGCCGAGAAGGTCAGTGCCCTCACAATTCAATCACCCTCTTAGGTCTCAGATTTGAATACTGTTGCAGCGAGGATAAAGCGTTCCTCACGTGAGTCTTTGAGGGGACATTTCAGATCCAAACCATAACACCTCCATTCATGATAGGACATTTTCAGGGTCACAGGAAGGTCTTTAGTTCCAAAGCCCAGCTCCTGGAGTCCCGTGTATGTCATCTTTGAGATCACATACACATACCTTCCTGGAAGGTGGAACACCTCTTGGGACTTCTCAAAAAGACCCTGAGGACAAAAGATGCAGACTCGCCAACAGTCCCCCAACAGAGACTTCCTTACACAGACCAACACTTACCCCTCATGACCTTCCTTGCTGCCAGTCTGCATGACTCCCATCATCTCTCTTTCAAAATAATCTTGATCATCACATTCATCTGAGAAACCATAAGTAAAACCACATTTTACCAAGCAAGAGGCCTGGAGTAATGCCCTCATTCCCGGGAGGAGATGTTACCATTGCAACACAGTCATGTCTGCTTTATGGAATTTGGGATTTCTTGGCCTATAAAATCTCAGAGCAGGAAGAGAGGTATGAAGAAGTATTTCTCAGTGGGTGTCCAAAAGTACAAATATGAAATCACATTAAAAATGGACCAGTGGGAATAGCCAAGTACATCTGGAAAAAAACAGGATTAAGTTAAATTAACTAAATTTATTTCTGCTTTTAATATGAATCATGCATCTCCAGGAATAAATACATTGTGTTATTTCCCAAACATATTTATCTTGCTATCCACCCTTTATTGTGAAACACTGTATGGCAGTAATGTTCTAGAATCACCCAGCCTAATCCTTAATTAAAGGCTAGATTACCCTCTGCACCATCCCTTCTGGGTTAATAACTTGCTTCCTTTGTTGATCTCTATTGTCAGAAAACTTATTGCTTGTGCCATTTCCTTACTACAGTGCTCTTTTTTTGTACTGAAACAAGATGTGCTTTTTTGTAACTTCCTTCTAATACTTTCAGATTTTTCCTCTAGGGCCATTAGAGAACAAACCTAATCGATGCTCAGATCCATGAGGAAAGCATGTATGGGTCTTTTAGTTCTCTCCTGCAGGCTAAAATCCACCCAAGGCTGTGGTGATCACTCCAGTGACATTTCCCACTTCGGTAGCAGCCTGGTCTGCTCTGTCTAATGCTCTTCAATGATGAATACACCTCAAAGTGTGGTGATTACGTGAACAAAGGCTCTGTAAACCTGATCAGCCAATAAAATTTAATTAAGACTATTCTTGTCTTATCTCCAGAGACACTGGTATACCAGCCAAAAGCCTAGAGATCTGAATAGAACAACCTAGAATTACATTTAAAATTCTATTTTTTTTTAATTTTTAAAATAGGAGTTGACTCAAAGTTGAGGCTACTTCGCCACATCCAGGCAGAGGATATTTTGTTATTTCTATGGCAAGGATGACCTGAGTGATAAGATACTCATCATTCAAAACAGATCCTGATAGAGAACTAGACTGTGAATGAGATCTCTTTGGCTCTAAAGGACTGTAGTCATCAACATTACCACTTTCCCAGGCAAGGGGTTAGAATCCATAATGGGCATCAGCAGATGTGGCTCAAGCGGGCTCCTCTTCCTCCCCAAGGACCAGGTACAGTGTCCTTGAAATGCCAAGCAGCGTGCTCAAGAGTCAGCCAAATCCTTACTGTTAAAGAAGCTTCAGCATGGGAGAGGAAATTCTCATGAATTTGCTGAGTAATTCTTACTTCCAAAAGCAGAAGAGGGAATACAGACCAATATCTGGAATGGTGTTGGGGGAGTGCAGAAGAAAAGAAATGCGAATGCAATGTTTGAAATACACCCTCCTGAACAGTCCCCTGAAAATACAGGAGGCACAGGGGAGGCCATGCAGTCACCAGGGTGTCTGATCTCGCTCTACAGAACCACATCAGCTTCTAGAATGGCCAGCACGGATTTTGTGGGTACTTTCCACAGAGGCATCTCCAATAGATTTCACAGAAAATTCAAAAGCAAATAGTAGCAGTGGAAAGAATGCAAAATTCTACATCAGAAATCCTGGTTTCCAAGCTCATCTGGCTCCTTGCTTAGCTATATGAATTCTGATAATTCACTTAATCTCTCTGGAAACTCATCTATAAAATCAAAGTAAACATTATCTGTGGTGCTTTTTCCTGTTACTGTTTTTGATGCAAATCTTCTATGATTCGTTTATGATATACTCCACTGAAGACCACCTATTCTGACTTCTAGTTGCCTTCCAGAAAGAATAGCCTTGTGTAATGTTTAGAGAAGAAGGAAACCATAAGCTTAAATTCTTGCTTTGGGTTAGACACAAAGTTGTTTTTTACTTTTTTGTTGTTGCTGGAGAATCCACTGATTATATCATTTAGTTTGTTCACTCTTAAGAATTTAGTCTCAGATTTGCATCTTTGCCTCACTTGTGTCTAACAGATAAATACGACTTTTATTCAAAGTGAAGGAAGATTCAATTTAAAGGAAGAAAAAGAAAGGATGATGAAAAGTAAAGTAAAGGAAGGAAAAGAAGGAGTGAAGAGAAGAAAGAAAGAGTTTTTTTTTTTTTTTTTGTGGTGCCGGGGATTGAACTCAGGGCCTTGTGCTTGAGCACAAGCACTCTAATCACTGAGCTAAATCCCCAGCCCCAAGAAAGAGTTTCTGAATTCCAAGAGTCTTGGAAAGCAGTGTGGGCAGCCACGTGCACTGACTACACCATTCCACTTCAACAGTAAGCACACTTGGAGGAAAGATGGAAGATGAAATAAAAATAATGATATCATTGTTCCCTCTCCCCAAAGGGCCATCAGCACATCTTCCCCAGTTCCCTTGGCAGTTGTACCTGGTCCTTTGGGGTCCCTTCCACCAAATACGTGTCTCTACCCACACTGGAGGGTAGAGCAGAGGCAGCAGGAACCCTCATGGAGATGCTGGTCTTTGGAAACCAAGCCTGGGCAGGGGTCAGAAGTAGTGACCCAACATGAAGGCACTCAAGGGCTCCGAGGAGAACTTTGTCCTACCTCCAGAGTGTAACTCGCTATGTACTAGGGCAGCAAGGAGTTTGTAAATACAGGTTGGTCCTTGAAATCAAGGATGAAGATGAAAGTCAAGAGCTTCCAGCAGATGAAGCCCCATCTGCATTTGGACACGGCAGCAAGCTATTCATTTCTTTTCTAAATAAGTAGAAGGCTGTTCGCCAAAGTCACCTTCTGCTGATGGAACTGGAGTTTTACGTCACTCACTTCAACATGGAGCATAATTAAAGGAAAGCTAAAGATGAAACAAAAAAGAATGATACTCAAAATTCCAAATTATTATAATCCCCACATGTGCAGCTCTAGAGAAGATAAGGATGAGCTAAGAAGAAAGAGAGATAACCCTGAAAAAAAAGTATAGTGGACAGAGAAATCTGTGTTAAAAACCAGGCATGTGAAACTTGATAATATATAAAGAAATGGTGCCCTGTCCATTTGACCCAAGAACTAGTGGTAGATGCATTCTATAAATCAGCTGACAAAAATCATTCTGTCTCAAGGAGGGAGAAAGGGCTCAAGGAAGGAAGAGCCACAGAATTTGTCTTCCTTGATTAGGCACTGCGGCTAAAGTTTCTGTTACGGAATGTGTGCGCTCAATGACCATCCACTTACTGTTCCATGATTGTGATGAATAAGATCGACTGCAAATGAGAGCCATCGATTCACCAGAGCCCGATATCAATTGAATCTCATCTCCCACATCTCAGCTCTGAGCTGCTTGTGAGCAAGGACCATGCCTAATTTGACTCCAAACTTGCCCAGCACCTAGTGCAAGTGCCTTCCATGCACAGAGCAGACGCTGGTGGATGTTCCATAGGAGGCTGCTTTTGAAAGTGAACACAGACATTTGGTAATATAGTCTAAAAATGTGTAGAAAGGCGCATTCCTCTAGTGCTCAGTGTGCTGGAAAGGATTATACAATCCCACCCTCCCTCCCCAAGACTGCAGAGAGAAGCTACTCACAGATCCACGAGCAGCCATTCCTGAGAGATCTTGGAACTTCATTATGACACTCCAAGATTTCATGGATGGGTGCAGCATTTCATAAGAATAACAATGGGTAGAAAAATGCTATGCTAGAATCTGATGTGTGTGTACTTCCAAACAGAGAAACTACAAATTCATTTCAGCTAGCATAAAATCCTGGATACAAGGGGGTGGTAAGCAAAACCACTGCAGATTTCATTGATACGTAAGCCATAACTATTAAGTACCTACCATAAGCTGCGTGGAAAAGTGAGGGCGCCATGGAGCTCACAGTCTGGTGGGTGAGAAGCAGAGCCCACAGAGGAGACACAGGAGGTGGAGGACTCTGCGTGGGGGCCGGGAAGGCAAGCTCCTGGGCTCCAGTCTGAGCTGCGTGCCTGGGCAAGGCGCCTCAGTGTTTCGGAAAAGGGCCGACTTCCTCAGGTCTCTCTTTCTGCAGCATTCATTGTGTCTGTTTAATACCCGTTATGTTACCGATAAGCCTCATGTTTTATGAGAGAGTAAGAAGAGACCCAGACAAGGCAGAGGAAGCCTCTTAGCTGCACCCGGCCAAACATTTGAAGGTTCCTTCCCAAGTATGGACTGGAATGTGCTGCCATTGTCTCTGCAAACCTGTGAGCAGGTTAACTCATTGCCCGATTGTCTGCAGTTTTGAGGGAAGTTTTGAGTGTTTTAATTGCTGGTTTCTCATGCAGCATTGTATTACTTCTCATTTTTATTTAATTCTGATGAAAGAATCCCTTCAGATATTGCTATTGAAATGGCGTGAATGAGGTGGCGTGTCCCAGGAACTACAGATGGAGTTCAGAAGTGAGGCCGATGCATCTCCCCCAGGGCTGGGCTGAGCTAACTTTGTCCCCACACCCCACACCTCACAGGACAAGTGGAGAGCAGGGCCAGGCGAGAGACCCCAGCCATCCTTTCCCACTCCATGATTTGTGCAGAATCTATTTCAGACAGCAGGGTGACCACAGCACTGTGCCTTTCTTCCCCCTACGGCAGTGCACACTCAGCGGCCGTGTTCCCTGTGGAGGAGGCGCTTTCCAAAGGTGAAGTGTGAGACAGGAAGAGCAGTGTTTTGCGTTCCCATCCCAGGTGGAAATAATGCCATAGGCTCCACAGTCAGAAAAAAATATTTTGACTTATGCACAGAACACATTTTCTCTAAAAACAGAGAGAAAGAGCAATTATTTCTCCACACTCACACACACACACACACACACACACACACACACAGAGCTATATATTTCCTACATCCTGGCCTCCTTTTTTGAACCAACTTCTCGTTCAAACATTAGCGGTGCCCAAATGGTAGACTGGACAAACGTGGGCTGCCCAGTCTGCCCGTGATGCAGCAGCCGTGAAGCAGTCAGCACCATCCCGGAAGGGCAGAGCAGCAGTCTTGCTCTCCTTCAAATTCCAAGACGATCTGGATGGAAAAGCCAGCCCTGCTGTTTTGATGGTTTAATTTCTTTTCCTCAGTCCCTGCGGCAGTGGCTCTTCTAAAAGGGGCAGCCCCCTCTTCTGTGGAACCAACTGCACCGGAATTCTACTAAATGGCACTAAATGTCTTCAAAATCAAAGGGAGAGTGTAATTTAAGTGCCACTCGGATCTTCCCACAGTTTCTCTGTACCCACACGCTAGAACACCACCTGGTGACAGGTCTATAGTTTAGGGTAACACACAGTGGGGAAAAAATGATGGTTTTTCAACCATGTATTTCAAGAAATTGACAATTTTAATAGCATACTTCTAATGGAGAATCATCCAGACATTTTCCCTCTTTGGGTTGAAAACATAAATAGGATGTGAGAAAGCAAGGTATTTGTAAAGAAATCAGCATCCATCCTCTTTCCAGAAATGGAGAGTCACAAAAGTGAAAGGAGAATAAATAAGAGCATCAGAGTATCATCCCACCAAAATAAGAGCTGAGTTAAGAAGTGGTGGAGTCATGCATGGTGTTACACACTTGCAATCCCATCACCTGGGAGGCTAAGGCAGGAGGATTGCAAATTCAGTTTGAGCCTGGGCAACTTAGCAAGACCTTGTCTCTCTCTCTCTCTCTCTCTCTCTCTCTCTCTCTCTCTCTCTCTCTCTCTTTCTCTCTCTCTCTCAGCAAGACTTTGTCTCTCCCCCTCCATTAAGTGGGTGTAGCTCAACGCGGAGGCCCTAGGTTCAGTCCCCAGTACATCACCCCCCAAAAAATTGTTGGCTAGGGATGGGGAAAATATCTCATTTTCCTCTTCAGACTACTATTTCTACATGAATCAGCACCTACTCCATTTGGAATGTGTGATCTGGAGTATCACTTAATGACAAGCAAATACAAATGAGAAAAAAACTTACAGAGATGTTATTTCATAAAATCGTAACGAGCACTTTCTGTGTACCATGAATGCACACCTGGTGGCAGGCGTGCCTTCTCTCTGAAAACCCACACACCAGTCTCTGCTGTGGTGGGGTTTGTGAGCCCCTCAGTGGTTCATGTGCTAGAAGGCTGGTCCCAGTCCAGCAGTGCTGACGTGGTGGAACCTTAGAGGTAATTACTACCCCTAAAGGGACTGATGCGGTTCTCACTACAGTGGATCAGTTCTCACAAGAGGAGATGGTTATAAAGCAAAGCCATTCTGCACGCTTGGCCGCGTGTGGACTCACGTATGCCCCTCTGCTCTTCTGCCATTCCATGATACATCCAGGGGGCCTTAGCCACTGAACACAATGCTTCTGGAACGTTCCAGCCACCAGACTCATAAACCAAATAAATCTCTTTTCCTTATGAATGACCTGGCATCAGGTGTTCTGTTACAGTGACACAGAGTAGACTGATACCATCTCTGACATGCAAGCCCCACAGTACCTGGGAACTTCGTGGCAGCTTGCACGGCAGTCAGTCATGCAGAGCAGGGTCTGGCGCGGTGTGGGGGTGGAGGAGCTATGGTACATGCGAGCCAGGGAGCCAGGACTGGTACACAGATGCCCTGACAATATCTCCCTCACCTAAAGGGAAAGTGGTCTACATCTCTCCAATCAACAGGAGGCATAACTTCCTGATCATGAGAGCTGTTTCAGGACCACAAAGTCGGCTTTCCCCCATTTGCCATAGTTATTTTAGGAACAGCAAATGGTTTTTCAAAGCCTCGTCAATATCCCGCTTTTGTGGTAGGAGACTAAGTGTAATTAGGAGCAGAGTGAGAAAAGCGTTGTCTATGTTCCCCATCTCTCCCCTTTCTCACCTCCCCATTCCCTTCTCAACCCCTTGCAATTGAGCTTTCAACTCCATCCATTCCCACAAAACAGTTGTTATCAAGGTCATCAACTACTCCACCTTACCAGATTGCCGAAGTCATTTCATCTTCCCATTGTGTTCCCTTCTCAGCAGCACTTAAGGAACTACAGCTGTCCCTCGGTGTCCCTGAGAGCCTGGTCCCAGGGACACCTGCAGACACCCAAATCCACAGAGGCTGTGGTGTCCCACCAAAATACTGTAGAATTTGCATATGACCTACCCACATCCTCCCACCCACTTCAAATCATTGTAGAATTGCTTTTAACACCTCACACAGTGTAAGAGTTCATGAAGGGTTGTTTGGGGAATAATGACAAGAAGAAGCAATCTATGCAGGTTCAGTGCAGACACAATTTTTTTCAGAGTTTTCTCAATCAGAAGTCGGTTAAATCTGTGGAGGCAGAACTCAAGCACATGGGCTAATCGCGCTCTCCTCCCCAGGCCCCGTGACATAGCGCTCTGTTCATTTATTTTCTTGAGATCATATTTTCTTTCTTGGTCACTGGCACCAGAGTCTCCTTCTCCTTCTGATCAGTGAAACCAGGTCCGCCCCAGGGTTCCACCCTCAGTCCTCAATACTCTTCTCTGGACAGGCCTCGTGTAATTCCATGGTTTTAATGCAATTTATATTCTGGTCATTCCCAAATCTAGCTCACCAGCCCAATCTATTTTCATGAGCACAAAATCTGTACCACTAAATGCCCACTTGAATCTAGGCTGTTAAAATTTAACACACACACACACACACACACACACACACACACACACACACACAAGTAGAAGTCTACCCCACACATTCCTCTCCACACACAGCTTTCCTCCTTGACAAGCTTCCATCTCAATGAGCGGCATTACTCTCCTGCCAGTTACTTGGGCCCAAACCTGGAATCATCTTACTCTATATCCAATCCAAAAAACAGACCAGCTCTTTGCTTCCTTTTATCTTCCTTTGTACATTCTTAGGGCATACAACTGTCTTTCTATTTGTACTAGCCTTCTAACCTTTTTTCCCTCTTTTTACTCCTTCTCTCTTACAATCTATTCTCCAACTAACAGCCAGAATCATCTCAAAGCTTAAATCAGACCATTTTACTTTAATGGTTTAAAAACTCCAGAGTGTTACTATTGCATCCAGAATAAACTTCAACTTTCTTGCCTTAACTACATCATAGATCATCTAGAGCGTGTCAATTTAGGGGCTGCCTTTCCCAACGCTTTCTCCTGTCACTCTGCTCCTGCGCACTAGTCTCCTTTCTTCCCCCAGCCAGGGAGCACCCCTTGCTCTCCCCGCTCGGACCCCTAGTCCCGTCATTCGGGAGTGCTCTTCCCCAGGTCACAGAGTTCTCTTCTTGCGCTAGCTTTCTCTGAAAGCCTGAGCTGTGGTAGCTCAAATCCACTGCTGGTGCTCTTATCGCCATATTTCACAGAAGTGGTGTATGTATATAATTTGCATGTTTATTACACCTTGCGCATCAACACAAACGGGGAATCTTCACGAAGATGAGGACCGTGTCTCCTTTAGACTGTGCTATTACCCTGTATAGAAAAGAAGACCCTCAAAGCTGTCAAGTGAATGAAGAAGATTTCTCTGAACACAGGAGGACCGAGGTCTGAAGACAGGGAAAAGTCACCATTTCCATCCTGAGCAGAAAGGTGACATTTTCAAAAGGCTCCAAGAAGTTATCAGACTTGGCATCTGAAGGTCTGTGTTTAAGACTAACTCTATGACTTGGGGATGCTCCCAAATTCTCTGGGCTTCAGTTTCCTTGTCTACTAAATCAGAATAACAATTCCTCCCATCACCATGAAGACTAAATGAGATACTTGCCATCTCTCTGAGACACGGTGGGTGTCTGAGAAGTGCTGTTTCACTTACAGGCTAGATGTCGAAAGAGCTACTCCTATGCTACAAGACCCCAACATGGTGAAACTTCGTCCCCAGCCTCAGAAACTGCTCCAGAACCACGTCTATCCGAGAGACTCCTGCTTTTTACGGTGGCCCCCATTTTGGCGGTTCTCTTCGGGGACAGAAGGGAGCATCTGGCTTGGCTGAACATTTTAAGTGCTTAGTTTCCATGCTGACGGGGGCTGCAAAAACAGATGATGGGGAAGGAATCTGTCTGTGCAAATCCTCTGGCCCCTTCTCTCTGAGGAAATCACTGAGCACACTGTCATCTGCTCTGCCACTAGCGTCTAACTGGTAAGACCCTCGCTTGGCAGGCAGGACCTGCTCTCTGCTTCCAGCCACTCTGCCACTGAGCCAGATTCTTTCTGGACTGACTTTATCCCAGGACGTCACAAGCGGGCAGACTTTTGAATAATGTAGATAAAACACAATTAGGGGCTCAGTGCGCACTCTACCTTCAACTTCCCAGGAAGGAGCCGGCTATGGGAAATTCCCCTTCCAGCGGACTTAGATGACACCTCCTCAGTATATACCTTTATTTCATCATCACTACGCATTTATCAAATAGACCAAGGCAGCAGACTGTCTGCTTCCCCCGACCCTTCTGCCTCTGGGACTTCTATCAAAGCAGGGTGTGAGCAAATCCTCTCTCTAGGGCAACCTAAAACCCCATTTCAAAGTTTGTGCCCACTATGGTTTTCGAGAGTCCCAGATCTAAATCTGCGGGACTCAGAGGTCATTTATGCAAAATTTAAGAAGAGATACATATATATCCCATTTTTGCTCTTGTCATTTAACTGGATGATGTGCTGATGACGCTGGCGATGCTGGTGATGGTGGTAGTTGGTGATGGTGGTGATGATGGTGGTGGTAATTTATGGTGGTGATTGTGGTGATGGTGGTGGTGGTGATGTTGATGGTGATGGTGATGGTGGTCATGATGGTGGTGGTAATGGTGTTGGTGATTGCGGTGATGGTGATAATGGTGGTGGTGATAGTGGTGATGGTGGTAATGGCATTGGTGAGTGCGGTGATGGTGGTGATGACGGTGGTGGTAATTTATGGTGGTGATTGTGGTGATGGTGATGGTGGTGATGATGTTGATGGTGGTAGTAATGGTGGTGGTAATGGTGTTGGTGATTGCGGTGATGGTGATAATGGTGGTAATGGTGTTGGTGATTGTGGTAATGGTGGTGGTAATTTATGATGGTGATTATGGTGATGGTGGTGATGATGTTGATGGTGGTGATGGTGGCGATGGTGGTGGTGGTGGTGGTAGTGATGTGGTAATGATGGCAAAAAATATTGCAAAAAGAGGAAGAAAAAGAAAAAACTAACACCTGCTGAATTTTAACCATACATGTTATCCTTGCAACAACCCTATAAGGGAAATACTATTATCCCCACTTTACAGGCACAAAAGAGAGAGGCGAGAGGTTATAGAACTTGCTTGGCTAGCAGGTAATACACCTGGGATTCTAATCTAAGGTGTCTAAACCTAGAATATCATATTCATCATCAGATTAGCTTCACTTTGGTCAACTCGGATAAGTACTTCCACTTTGCCATTTATTAACTGGGAGTAGTAAGATCTGTCACCTCCCACTGTGATCTCTTTCTGTGTACTCAATATTTTGAGTGCTAGTCCAGATAATGCTTAGTAAGCAGTGGAAAGTTATTAGACTGTAGCATGCTCTTCTAAATCCGGGATCAGTGGTCGCAGAGTGACACAGCATGCATATTTACAGAAGAGAAGGTAGTCGATTCAGAAAGTTGGCTCTATAAATGCCTTAGCAATAAAAATGACTTGGTATGTATGTGAATATGAAATTCTAAAATAGATAAGTTCTCCTCAAACAGCTTGTAAAAAGAAGTAGCTAAACCTCTAGGTATTCTTGAAGAAATGTGAAAACAAACTCCAGTACAGCTAGAGAGGAGCAGGATGGGGTGGAGCAGAGAGAAAATGACTAGATACTAAGTTGTGCAAATACCTCACCAATCTCTTGATTCCATTTACCTATAAGGAAAGGTCATAAGGTTTACCCTGCTGAACAAAGGTACTAAGTGCTTAATACAAGGTTAAGAGCTTGAGTTAACTGACTGCGAGGAGTTCTACAAATTCCAAGTCAATGCCAATGACTTTTCAAATTAAGTCTAATAGCAGCTGCCCACATGGAATGGATTTGGAAGCCTCAGTCCATTTTCTAATTGACCAAACAAAATGAGGTCTCTGCTGCAGCCTGTCCTCTTAGCACTTCCTCTTTCTCAGTTCCACAGTAACTGTTAATAGAGTTACCCAGTTTTCACAACACGTACTGAGGCCTGATACAAGTGTGTCCGGTAGAGATCAAAGAGCCCTGAATCGGGAGTCTGAGACCTAGGATTCTCAGCTCCAGTCATTCCTGAACAAATCTGTGGTTATGAATGGGAGTTACAGAAACACAGAGTTGGAAGAAACGTCTAGGTCCTCTACAGCACAACCAGCATTTAAGAGACAAAGGGCTGCAATTCTGCAGGAGTAATAAGCCTGAGGCTTCCCACTGTGCAGGCAGCCGAGTTAGGCCTAGAGGGTTGGTCCGCATGTTCCCCACCCTGCATCCTTCCTCCTGCACTGCACAACTTCGGTAGCTACTTTTAGCTTGGAGACTCTAAGAAACATTGGAATTGGCTCAATTTACCATCCAAGATGGCATCTGACAGAAAGGTTTTAAGTAGGTACTTTCTCAGTCACTTAAAATAAATTTTGGTCAAATTCAGTAGATCCAGGAAGGTTAAAGGAATATGCAGTTTAGTGAGTGAAGTTTTCAACCTATACAGTCCCTAGCTGTGCTGGTGAGACCTACATTCCTATTGGTCATATTTGTTGCTCTTTTTGCCTGGTAGTATTAGAAGAAGGGCCAAAGGGATTTAGATGTAACAGGAATTCAGTACAACCTTGTTGCTCTTGTCAGCAAGTAATCTCTGAGGGCTTCAACAAGTTGGTAAGGGTGGGGGTAGCGTTACAGAATTAGGAAAACAAGCAAACAAAACCAAGCCATTTGGAATGTCAAGAGATAGTTTGAGGCAAGCTGGAATCTCGCTTCTCACTACTGTCTTCTAAACACTTACTAAGCATGGTTCCCTGTCTGTGTCACCACCACTAAAGTCATCTTAGTGGGGATGACAGTGGGACATCCTTAAAGGGCCAGAGCTGTTGCATAGAACTAACTTTCTGGTCTACTTGAACTGTGTCTTCTATTTGTGATTTTGTTCCACAGTTTATGCTCTGAGCTGTCAAGCTTCCTAATCTAACTAATGTTGGGGTGCAAGAAGTTTCTGCCTTACATTGAAATATAATAAATAGGCTGCAATTCTGCTGCACAGTGGCCCGTGTGCACAGGACTGAGACCTGTCTCTCTATCCCTGTGGCCATGTGAGGAAGGACTCCGTGGGCTGTCGGTGACTTGTCACTGCAGGGACAGAGGGTCCCACAGCTTGTGCTCTATCTCTATCGCTTCTCCTTGTTTAACTCAAGCCAATTAAGGCCTGCGCTATCATTAATTGTCAAACTAGCACTTTTAGACTTGAGAAAAACCCATCTGGAAATCACCTTTAAATTAGCCTTCAGCCTCTCTAAATAGCTTTAATTAAAGTCGCGGCTGGCATGGAATCTGTCCCAGTTTTGTTTGTGGTTGCAAATTCATAGTGTCACAGGTGTGGCGGGGAACAGGACATTTATTAATTCTGGAACCTCAGGGTCTCATCCGGGTCAGGTTCAGATATTTTCGTAAATACATCAGTGCAAACTATTCACTGGACATGCATGGCAGACTGTTTGTCTCCAATGGCCTCCTGAAGAAGGAATCAAGACTAGCCACTGCATGGAAATTTGAGAACCACTTCTTAGAAGATGATTCTATCTAAACTAGACATACTGGGCATGTAGCTCCATGCTAGAGTGCTTATCTAGCAGATATGAGGGTTAGATCCCAAAATACAAGCACACAATCAAACCACAACTAGACAGCTTACTCTGGTGATTAATTAATGGGTGTAGAAGACCTACCGGAGGATCGTTGCTGGGAAATCCCCATAAAAGGAGAATGGGACAGGAGGATTTCATGCTGCTAATTTCCCAGGAGAAGCTTTGTTGCTGCTGGTTCTCCGGAGATGCAGTCGTCCATTCTTGTCAGAGGACACCTGCTGTTCTCTTTGGGGGAGCTCTGGACTCCGTCTTTGTCTTGAACATCACTTCCTGGCTCCAGTGTGGATCCCCCAGCCTCCTAGCACAGATCCTTCATCCTGCAGGTGCAGACTTCCTAGCATCTACCACTGGTTCTTGGGTTTCTTCTGTGCAGATCTTTGATACATACTTGCACAAGACATTGCTGTGAGATCTGGGCCCTTAGCTGAATCCTCTGGGTCTCTAGCTCACGGACAGATCTCTTGCACTCTGCTGCATTTGACTTTTTGGATGAATGTAAGGCAATCCTAAAAATTCATGTTTTGTATTAAATCTACTCCCTTGCAATCCCTGGCTAGTACTACTACCATTTAAGATAGAGGCCTGGTGGCCATACACAGGTGTATTTAGAAAGTTGGGTTAAATCCTTGAATTGTCATTCAACAATTCATTGTAGGAGTGAGATATAAACTGGTGGCCATTTTTGCAATGTTCCTAGAACCAGCACAGCACTGGGAGCCCTAAAAATAATAACTATACTCTTTTGTTTTTATACCTACCTCTGGCCAAGCTACAGTCTGATAATGTATTTAGGAGACATAGTGTAACCTAATAAGCAAGAGGTAATGGCACACTCTTTGACCTAGATTACAATCCAGTTTTTCTTAGTAATTGTCTAACTCTGGTCGAGTCATTTAACTAGTAATCCTTGCCTCTGTAGGGTTGGAGAATTAACAGAAATAAAATACAGGAAGTTCATGGCACAGTATCTGACAGATGGAAGTGGATGATAAACCACCGCTCTATAAAAAGGGGTGCGAGGTGATTGGGGAAAAACTTTATGTCACAGAAACTCATCAGGGGTCTTAAAGATGCCACTAAACTTGTTACCCAGTTTTCATAGTACCATCTTCATATTGCTTTTCAAATACCATTTTCTCAAGTTTCATCTTCTTTATTCATTGACAAGACTAAGATTAGATGACTACTCATAACTCTCTGAGTCACAGTGAGTCCACACCTTAAACCATCCTCTGATGATCCTGAGGAAGAATTTTCCACCCCTTTCCTAAGGGAGAATACCCTGCCTTGCATCCCACCCCTTCAACTCCTCCACGGTCTCTCCTCCTGTTGCATCGAACACGGGGCCAGCACCTTCTTTCCACCTAACCTCCTTCCTGCCAGAGTACACACACCCCAAGACAACAACCAAAATCCAAACTAAAACCTGTCCTTTCCATTACGTCCTCTCCACTCTCCTCTTCTCTCCTGCTGTTCCACACCCACAACTCTACCCCCCATGCCTGGTCCACCGCTCACCACAGAGCTACACCGGCTCCTTCCTCCTCCCCAGCCTTAAGGAATGCTACTGTCATCTCTGTTAACAGCAGCAGCGTCTTCATAGCTCACATGGAAAAGATTTTACTTCCTCATTCCCTAATTGGTGAATTGACTGACTGACTGACAAATTGATGAAATTGCTTATGGTGTTAATCTAGTCACGTGCTCCACGATAGTTGAAGTTCTCTGGTTCTCTCCAGTGTGCTGTCTCATAGTCACCTGCCCTGTAAATTCCGGAGCATCCCAATCACCTTGTGCTCTCCGCCCTTGCACGGGGCTTTGTCTAGAAGTTGATTACACAGATGCAATGTCTCAGTAACCACAGAACTCGCTGCTCTTCACTCCCACCGTGCCTGGGCTGAGAGCTGCATCTTCTCTCACTGACACTATGGCACAAGCCTATTATTTGTGCATTGTTATTTACATGATTCATTTATGCAACAAATTTCTAAGAGAAACTTGCTGCTCCGTGGTAGGTGTTTGAGAGTCCAGGCAAAGGAGGTAAAGTGAGCACGCCGTACATGCACGTCAGGCGGCGACAACGCCTCCAAGTAGACAGAGCGGGGTGTGCAGCACAGACTCTCACGAGCAGCACTGTTTCAAAAGGGCCAGGGATGGCCTTCCTGCCTGTAGTCATTTCAACAAGGTCTGAAAGGGGCAGGGAAAGTGCCACCCAGACACCTGCTGGAAGGGCCATGTGGGAGGAGCAGAAAGGGAGGCTATCCTGAACTATTGTATGGGAAGCCATGATAAAAATTTGGAAAGGAACAGCAATTTGTCCCCAAATAAATCTCCAATAACATTAGAATATTTTGCTTCCTAGTCCCTAAAATAAAAATGAATTCCAATGCCTCTGCTTTGAAAATCCTCTGTAATCTGGGCTCTGCATTTCTTATCCCCACTTTCTGTCTGCTTCATTTATTTTCAAGCCATGCTTGTCAAGGTCTATGCCTGTGCTTGTGTGACCCCATTCTCTGGGCCAGGAGGACACGTCCATGCTCTTTCATAATTAGGGCACATTCATCGGGAGCCCTGTAATGAGTTATTGTCCTCTTGCAAGTCTAAACCCCCACAACATGTTCAACTAGATGTGATATCAAGTAGTGTTTACTGGGTATCTACTGTGTGTGCAATTCTCTTTTAATATTTACGTAACTTCTAAGATTATTGTCTTAGTTACTTTTTTCTCCTTGCTGAGACAAAATATGTGCTATCCAAAGTTAAGGGAGGAAAGGTTTATTTAGCTCACAGTTTGTAAAGGTTTCAGTTCATAATCAGTCAGCTCCAAGGCAGAGTGGCAGGGCAGACAGGCAGAAGGCAGCAAGGTAAGCAAGGGGCCTAAGCAGCTTCTTTCTGCTGCTTATATCTTATCCAAGCTGCCACGATTAGGGCAGTGCTAAACCAATCAGTGGACTGATTTGTAATCACATGCTCTTAATCCCAGCATCATACATTCTAGATCCAGCTACCTCTGAAAAAGTCCCATCTATGACTGCACGAGGCTTTGGGGGAACATTTAAACACAAACCATAACTGTTATTATAGGCCCTATCTCTGTATTACTGAGGAAAAATAGAAAATCATCTGATCATTAAATAAGATCCCAAGATTACATTGGTAGTAACCAAAGCAGCAAAGATTAGGTCCCAGTTGCTCTGATGTCAATGCTCTTCCATCTGTTCACATTGCTGACAGTTGTTTATGCATATTTCCCCCTGTAACTGTAAGCTCCCTTGTGGCAGAGACTGTAACTAATTCCTCCTTTTATCCTCAGTACTTAATAGAGTAGTTGCTCAAGCATTACTTGCCACCATGAACCAAGGTTTGAGAAAGATAACCAGGGGAAGAACTCAGAAGTCCCTTCATACAAAACTCTCATTTGCTCATATTTATTCACTCATTCAATTCCACACCTATATGTTCCACAAAGCTAGGTGGACCCAGTATACACAGGTGCCTGGTCCTGCAGAATATACAAAGATAAATGGAAGCAAATGCTTTTGACAGGAATTGTGGAAAGTATACGTGTAGGACACTTTGAACAAAATTTGATAGGAAGGAGGGAAGGCAGGTAAGAAGGACAGAAGGAAGGGAGGGAGGGAAAGAAGAGGAGAAACACATGCTGCTCTGATTAAGAGACTCTGTCTTCTCTCCCATGGTTCTCTGCTTTTATCCTGCCCACAGCTGTACAGGAGAGTACTTGGGACCACAGACTCATGCAGGTTCAAACACCAGCTGCAACCCCTGAGTAGTTGAGCCAGGAAGTAAACATCTCAACTCCTCTGCAAAACAGGGGTCACAGTAGTCCCCCTGTAAGTGCTATTGTGAAGGTCAAATCATGTACCAGTCTTTGGGATACAGGGAGTTCTCAAAGAATGATAGCTTAAGGAGTTCACCCACCTTCCACTTGGGTGCCTGCTGCGTCCCCAGCTCTGGGGGTGTCTTTCATGGCCCCTGCTTATCAGAAGCAAGACAGCCTCAGCCTCTCACTGCTTGTTCCCCTGGGTGGCCATGTCCTGGGAATCCCCTCTGCCACAGTATTATCTTGGCCTGATAATGCGCAGGAGTTTCTTTAGCCAGAAGCCCTTATAACTGCTATTCTGAAAAGCAGCTTCTTCAAAGTAGAGGCCACCAGTGGAGATGGTTTAGGCAGCACAGAGCTCGTCCGCCCCCTGCAAGCAAAGGTGATGTGGCCCAACTTCTACATGAAGCCAAAGACAAGACCTCACCAGCTGTTGTTTGAAGTGAAGTGTCACTGTGCTGGGCACTCGCTCCAGGCAGGACCCTGGTGAGGACCTGGGGACAGAAGGATGAAGGAGATAACAAGTCCCCCATCTTCCTACTGTATGTGTCAAGAAGAGAAAGAATTCATGTGCAAAAGGCTAAGACTTGATGACTCAGTCTCCCCATGTGTGTGACCTTCGGGGACATACACACAGGCTGTGAAGGGGAAGGAAGCGGGCTCAGTCTTGGCAGAGACCAGAGGGAACAGCGGAACACTGGTCTTGGACAAGGCCCCTCCACCGCTGGCTGAAGGCCCAGAGCCCCCACACCTGTGCTTTTCACACTTCTCGCCCCACAGCACTGCCAGAGAGCCGGGAGCCAGCTGTGTGATCTATGGGCAGGTTGGTGGGGGCCCAGTCCTTGCTCCTCAGGGAGCCCCGTGCTCCACAGCTGACACCAAGGATCTAGACAGAACAGTGATAGCACACAGGGACAGCAGCATCACCACTGTGTTCATCCAGGGAGCTCACGGGGCACTTCTCACAGGCAGCCCAAAGAGGCAGGGCCTCAGGTCCCGTTCCTTAGGTAACAAAGCAGGTGTGAGCAGGGGCTGAGGCCCACGCCAGCCACCTAAGCTTTCTTAAGCAGGCCTCCCTCCTAGGAAGGAGGTACCCAGGACATTGTCTAGATGGAGGGAGTGATACTGGGAATTTGAAAAAGAGATCATGGAGGGGAAGTTCCTGTGTTGTGAAGAATCACCCAGAAATATGCTGGGCTCAGCAAGCCAGTTAGCTGCCGTGGGTCAGGGTCTTGGACTCCCCAAGCCAAGTGAGGTAAGAGTGCCTTCTCCTGCCGGTTGTGTCTCTCCCGGGATGGAGGCTGCCTGGTGTCAGAGAGACTTGGAGTCCATGCCATCCTGAGGAGCGAGGGGAAGGCTGTGTGTTCAGGCCCTGGGGGATGTGAACTGCTTCCTTGATGTCCCACAAACAGGATTCTTCAATGGGAAATCAGAAGTTGGTCAAACTACTGCGATCCCAAGGGAAGATTCCACCTCCCTTGAATGGAGATAAACACCACAGGAGGAGTGGGGCTGATGAGCAGGGGCTGGCTGGAAGGGAACGAGGGGAAAGACATCTAGGGCACAGAGGGTATTAGTCACACATGCTAACCCTGCCTTGGGCTGGGAATCCAGAAATGAGAACTAAAGTAGGCCAGGACGGAGGAGAACACAGCCCCAAACTCCCAGGAGATCCCACAGCAAAGCAATCTACATACTGACCCACCCAGACAACTTGAAACTGTCCACAGGCAAAGCCATCTCTCCTAGCAAGGGCAGTCAGTAGGCAAGGCCACAACAGCAGATCTGTGCCCCGAGGCCACTCATGGGAGGGCAGACCGAAGCAAGCATGTTGCTCTGAACTGCGTTGCTGATCCATGGTGTTCCTTCCATAGGTTAGGTGCACCGAGTGCATTTTTGACATATTGTTATTTTCAATCCACCGTAGATTTATTAGGCTGAAATCGCATTGTAATGAGGAACATCTGCATTTATATGGCAACTTCATTACCTTGGAAAGCTTCTGACCACACTGGGCCGAGCCAGCCCCCTGGAAGGACCATTCCAGTTAGGCAGATCTGGTGGCCTGTGGGGAAAGCTGCAAGCTGTGATTTCTCCAGGCCTCAGGGAGGGCAGAAAGGGCCCTGGAGTCACTGGAATCCTCATTATGTCACTAAGCATAGCGTTCCACTTTACTCCTCAGGGACAGGGCAAGATAGCTCTTCCCCCATGTACTGCAGGAGGCCGCCTGGGCTGAAGAGACCACGATAATGGAAAACAGGCTTCACGAAAGCAGCACAAAGGGTCAAGGGTCAGGCAGATGAGAGGCCACAGGGGGTTCTCTCTCAGGGCAGGGCGGGACATCCCCAGGCTCGCCTAGTTTAGGATAAATTCTCCGTATGTGAGAAGATGTCCCTCCTGAAAAACAAGCCATGGATTACTGTCTTTGCCCCTCTCTGCTTCTTTAAAACTGCTTGAAAGCTGTGCCTTTGCTATTACTGTAATGGAGATGTCCATTAGGGCTATTTCCTCTCTAAGAGATGCTATTGTGATAGGGAGATGCAGGCACAATCTTCCTCATGTGAGTGCATTCTCACACTCCTGTGGAAAGCAGTGCTTGGAGCAGATGGGCTGTGGCAGGAAGAGGAGGAGGAGTCACCCTTCCCATCCTAAGTGACAAGAACCTCAGGAAAGTCAGCCAGTCCGTGCACCAGACTTCCGGCGCTGGGTTGCTGCAATCCGAGGCAAGTGAAGGCGTTCTCACATGTCCCTAAGGCAAAGTGCTGACTGCGACACTGTGGCCTTTCTGTGACACTGCTGTTCTCCCTCAGTGACTCAGTGCCTATCTCTCTTGGTACACCGCAGCCCTTCCTAGACTGAGAATGTGCCTATCACGTGGTCCTTCTGCCACTCACAGGTCTACCTCCTACTCGGGCACAAGCACACGCAGCCTGGGCTACCATGGAGCGAATGTCTGCTACATCCTGCTCAGTGACGTGGACATTAATATTGCCACTGCTCTACTAAAGAGCTAAAGCTGAGCTGTGCTAATGTGTGTCACTACTAAGGGGTAGAGTTGGGAATCCAGCTCTGTTCCCTGGACTCCAAACAATTCCCATCATTCCTAGTAGACTCAGAGCTCTGAAGGGAAGACATGAATAGTTCAATCTAGTGGAAAGCAAAGAGACTCTAAACTTAGATGGATCTGGCTTACAAATATCAGTTTTCACAGTGATTGTGCGTGTTATCTTGGAGAATTTACTGAACTTCAGATTAAACCTGTTTCTTACCTGAAAAAAAATAAGATAAATGAATAAAGCTTCGTATTCCACAATATGAACATACAGAATCAAATAATTCTGTATGTTCTATACTGCAAAATAGCTACACAATCACAGAATGTAAACTCCAAGTCTTGCTTTTAAACTTTATTTCCCCAATCCTCAGGAGAGGGCGTGTCCTTAGTGAGGACTCTGAAGTTTTGCAGAATGAGGACATTTTTCCAAAGTGGATTGGACCCCTGGAAGGTGAGGATGGCTCACAGAGAGCTGGGGTGGAGATGGTGGGGAGCGGAGCCATGCCAGCCTCATGGGAAGTCCATGCAACTGGCAGAATCCAGACTAATCTCAAGCTATAGTTTTTCCACATATTTAGATTTGGTAAATTTCCCCATAATTTGATTCTTCTTCCTCTTCTTTATCGTGCTTCTCCCTTCCTCTTCCTCCTCTTCTTCCTTTTCCATCTCCTCCTCTTCCTCCTCCTCCTGCTTATACCTCTTCTCTTCCTATATCTTTCTCTCTCTCTCTCTCTCTCTCTCTCTCTCTCTCTCTCTCTCTCTCACATGTTGGTCACAAGATCACAGACAACATCACAGCCAGAAGGAAAAGTGTATTGAACTTTTTTGTTTTTTCTGGTACTGGAAATTGAACACAGGACCTTCACCCTAACCTGCATCCCCAGCCCATTTTTTTAATATTTTATTTTGAGACAAGATTTCACCAAGCCATTAAATTGCCCAGCTGGGCTCAAATCTGTGAAACCTCCTGCCTCAGCCTTCCAGAGTGCTGAGATTACAGGTATACACCACCAAGCCAGCATCTGAGCTTTTTATCTGTTCTAGGAGGGCTCTCTGAGCAGCCAGCTTCCACTTACACCCCATTGGCCAGGACCAGGCCATGTAGCGCTCCACAACCAGGAGGAGGCTGGGAGATTGGGGAGCAAGGGCAGCACTCCACATCCGGGTCCTCTCTGCCCGGAAGGCGTGCGACACTGTGGGCCACTGGCACTGCCTTCCGCACACCACATTTCTCATTTTAGATTTTACTCGGAGAAGACGTTCTCTGGAAGACACAGGCCACAGCCGGAGGAATATTCTACCATCTTCTCCTCCGTTCCCTTCTCGACACATACTTCACCATAGAAAACGCTGGCAGGAGGGAAAGAAGGTGTAAATCGGGTCACAAATACCGGTCCCGCTGGGCACTGCCGCGACGCTGCGCGCCTGCCTGCCGCTGTTTATTGCCAGCCTCGGAGGCGGCCGGGGCGCAAGCTGAGGCCGCAAGCGTGTGCCATTGCGGTGAGTGCCGGCCATCCTTTTCAGGGGATCAGAGAGAAAGAGGGGCTGAACTCTGCACCCCGTCCCCATCCCCGGGGGGAAGAAAGTTGCTCACTGTACCCGGA
>PVJO010021560.1:0-29823 GCA_004026905.1 Hystrix cristata | reverse complement strand
GGGGTGGCTAAGGGATAAAAGGCCACTCTCACTCGAGTGACAGGGGGGAGCTGTAACACCTTAATAAAGCTTTCTCCCACGGCGAGCGTCGTCAGCCTTTTCCCTTCCCCCTCCCTCCGCGTAAACCTAACAAATACAGCTTCACTTCTACAGTTTTCTATCCTCCAGAAACAAATCACTACCCTGGTGGTCCAACTCCAAGGACAGGGCAATTAGAACACAAGTTTTGAGAAGAGGAACATTGAAGAGCATGCGGGCACATTAAAAAAAATAAACATACAAGGATGAATACCTTTTTAATTTTGGTTAAGGCCAGCGTATCTGGGAGCTAAGAGAAGTGGTAATGAGGAAGAAAAGCAAACAGGAATGAGAAAAGAGAAGGGAGCAGATGGCAAGAAGAAAAGAACTATACCAGAGAAGGTAGATATGAATATTATGGAACTGCCGATGTCCCCAGAGTATAAATTAACATGTTAGCATAATGGTTCATAAATAAATTCTGTGTGTTGGTTAGTTCTGAGTTAATCTCTTCAAGAATTGAGTTGTTAAAGTTTAATTCTGAACATGTAAACATTTTTGGTCAAAATGAACTTTTGATTACTAAAATGTTTCATTTTTATAAACTATGTAACTCTAAGGAAAAATGACAATGCTGGGATCCATAGAGATATAAGCATTTCTGAATGTGACAGGAGACTCTTCAAATATAGACAGTTACGTGATCCCAACACACCGCTTTTATTTTTGAAAGACAAGGAAGCTTTATGGAGTGTGGGAGTCCCAATAAATGTTCAGTATGGCTTCAAAAGTGATGCCCAAACTTAGTTTCACAAATGGAGAACTGGACGTGGATAGAAGTTAATTAAAAGGGTATGTAGACATGCTTCTTACTCAACCCAATTTATACAACTATTCAGCATATACAGTATTTACAGTCAACTCAATTATCTTGAAGAAGGAGTGAATTCCATGATCATTTCAAAGATCTCTTCAACTACCAAACCATTTTCTTCCCCCTCTAATATTTTGAAAAGTTGATGGCAAGAGGAAAATGTCCTCAGTTTTCCAGGAAGGCTGACAAGGAAGTAGCAGGAAGAAGGAGGAAAGAAAATCCTTCCTGCTGGATCAGCCACTTTCGGCCATACCAGATAACAGAGTTGCCAATAAACATGGAATTTCAATCAACCACTAAACAGACTCCCACTGAGGAACATACTGGAGAAACGTGAACAGTTAAGACAGCAAACAGCCATATGGCTGCTCTTAATGACCCAATAAATACAAGAAAAGTGTGGCGTTTCTAATCAGTTCTGAACTAAAACCTCATTTGTTTGTTATATTTCTGGTTTTAGGGAAGGCAAAACGCCAGTTCTCTTTACCTTTATTCACACTGTGAGGAATGCAGGAAGGTACGGAAAAAACTGTATAAAAATAATCTTATTTTTGTTCCCTTCAAAATATCCTTTGTTCTATTTGTTCCTCATATCACACGACATTGATCAGCTCAGATGCTAGCCCAGCCCTCTAAATATTCAAGTTTCAACATGGGGAAATTAGTTTTATTATTACAACAACTATAGAGAAAAGCCCACAAGCAAAACAAGATCAAACCCACAAAAAGGACTCATATACCCCATTTGTTTCCCAGTCACCACTGACCCAAGGGCTCTCTGCAGGACTGCTCCCTGCTGATCATGTTGGCTGGCCCTGCAGCTCAGTACAGGTCCCCATCTCCCTAGTACAAGGTATTTTCCAGTAAGGCCCTGTTTCATGTTCTCTGAACATCTTGTACTTTAATTTTACATTTTCCTTCTTAGCAAGTCCCAGGTCATCAGAAGCGGGCATTACAACATGGAATGTTGATTTTGCACATGTGGGACCCAGCTAACCATCCAGCAGACAGCAGACAGCAAACAGGTATTCATGGAATGAATGAATCTGAATTTTCTATGCCTTTGTCACCACCATTTCTTCTACCTCACAAAATTGCTCCCATTCTTGCCAACATCACCACTTCTGCAAAGCCACTGCCTCTTCCCAGCCCAGCCTCTTACAGTAAGCCTTCTTTGATCACTTCTGCTAAGAGAGTTTCCCTTCTTGAAGCCCCCAAAGTACTTCTTGTCCGTCTCTCATAGCACTTATATGCACTGATTTGCTTATTTTGCTCTCCTTTATTCACACCATAAAGTCCCTGTACATCCCTCATATCCACCCTTACAAATATCTAGGCCATAATAAAATCACCTTTTTGCCTGTATGTCTGACCCCACACTGGTATTTTGCCAAACTATAGGAGCAATGAATGAAATAATCATCTTTCTATCACTGGTGATGGTGCAGAAGAAATGCTCAGTGGATTTCCTACTAGCTCTGCTGAATCTGAATGGGGTGATTTCTGTAAGGTCTTTTCCTCTCATCTGCATTCCTGCTTCTTGAAGGTCAAGGTGTTTTGGGTATAGTAGCTAACACAATGTATCACTGTGTTATGAGAATCAACTATATTTCTTTCAGTGGAAAAATGCAAGTTTTTCAAATTACATTCTGTTTTTCCAATCTTTCAACATCAAATATATTCATTTAAAAAAACTCATATAACATGACCATCACTGATTTTAATTTCCCAAACTCTGAACTTTGAGGGCAATGGTACTTATTTACTTAGGAATTTTAGATGATGGGAGGATCCTAAAGAATGTTTGTTTTCCATGAAAGATTCATTAATGGAGGTATGAGTTACACCACAATGTGGTCAATAGCACACGAAATCTCAGTTTGGATTAGTTCTTCCATTGTTTATACTTTCATTCTGAATCTCAAGTCTGCTAAACTGACATTAAAGGGTTCTAATATCTTAAAAAGTTTTTCTGTTTTTTTTTAAACTTTTTAGTTTTTGCAGTACATATCCTAAGAAACTAAATTTTATCATGGTCTTTGATAACTTTTTGAGAGCTAGCTTGGCCTGAATAAGAGAGATGATGGCTCCTTAATGACCACCATCAAGGCGTGATGAAGTGCAGGTCTCCTAGAGCCATCCATCACCTGCTTGAAGGATCAAGAGGGCTATTTCCCGGCTGAGAGGCAGGCCTTATTCTCTTGCCCCATTACTCTTGCATCTTCCTTCTATTCTTCTCACTCCATTAGTCCCTGTATGTCTGCACTGAGGCTATCTCAGAGTGACCTCCAGATCCTAATCCTTGATATTTCCATCTAGGTCTAGTCTGCTATCCCAATTGAAACATTTGGTGATGCTTATGTTAATATTTAATCTTTGTTGGCTCAAAATCTGAGAATTTCACTTATAAACCTATTTTGAAATTATCTCTTAAATACCTAATACTATCTTTTCTGGTAGATCAATGTATCTTCTTCCCTAATCTATAACACACTGGTCTACAAGCATAACATTTTCTAATTACTCATGATAAATTCATTTGCCCTTTCTTTTTTGTCTGGGACCTTTGTCTAAGCCATCATGAAACAACAATTTCACCACTCTTATTGACACATTTACATTTAGAATAATAGTATGGAAAAATAAAAAATTAAGAAGTATAACTCTTGAAGTCTCAAAGATTAATAAATGGTTTTTAAATTTCCATATTTACTTTAAATTCCCATATTTAAACACTGTTGTGGTAATATGCATGATTTTTCTATTGTATACAAAATAAGATATAAATTATAAAACAAAGAATCACAAATCATAAAGCATAAATAGTAACTTATGATCCACATGGACTAGGCATTTTCTGAAATGAGAAGACAAGAATTATTTTCAATATTTATAAAACATTTTATAGAAACAGCACATTGCTTGAAAGACAGCATCATAAACTAATCCAAGGTTATATCTGTGTGAAGACAGTGTGAATACTGTCTGTTATGTGTACATGCTCAGCTGGATATGCACCAAATTTGGTACCTGGTCTCTTTTTCCTGCAGATTAATTTTTTTCATATCAAGAGTCTTTAACAATTCCATGGAGAAGGCAGTTGTTGATTTAATGTTTCACCAAGGTGTCAAATGTCCCAAATAGAGAACGGGTTATGTAGTAGGAAAAGCAAGACAGAACTGAATTGAGTCTAGAATTCAGATCTTTTCAAATACTCATAGGTTCTGAAAACTTCATTTCTATAGCACCCATAAAAATTGACAGCTTTTTAAAAAAAATTGACAGCTTTTCAGAGGAGACTATATATTTTCATATTTCAGCAAAATTTTCATTTTTACTCAAATTGCAAAAGGTTAATTTCATAGTAAAAATACCTATCTTCTAATTTTAACCTCAACAATCCAGAAAAGAACATGAAGCTTTTTCTTACAAAGTACTCAAAACTTGGGTTAGAAATAAGGTGTCCTTAGGTCTGAATACTTGATCATTTTTGAAAAATGCTGCAAGAACTTTCTAGTTTGTCATCAAAATTGCATGTCAGACAACAGAGAACATTTTGTCATGCTTAGACACCATTCAATCGTAATCTGAGTTTGACTTCAAAGCTTTTACAATTCAATTTTATTTAAAATTAAGAAAATATGAGTGGAGAGAACAGTGTAAGGACAGGGTGAACATTTATCTCCAACTATGACTCAGAGAGAAAGGGAAGTGAATGTGCGCCCTCCTGCTTCTCCTGTTTCCAGCACACTCCATACCCCACCTAGCTGCCTTCTGCCTCCAGTGGGGCTGTTTAGCGTGTTCATGCCAGTGTTGGTCACTGTTTACGCTGATGATCTGGAGCCCGCCGCCCCTACACTGTACAGGTACAAACTGTCATGTGTGACTTTCTCAGGGATCTTGGGCCAGCTTCAGAGCTGTCTTTAGAAATAAAAGAAATAAAAGAAATAAAAGAAAATCAACCTTTTGTTACTATATCAGAAAAAATAAGAATATATAGTACAGAAAACTATTCTGAGAAATCCTGATGCTCATTTTTTTTTTTTTTGAGATTCTAATGAATCACTGAAAGAAAAATGGAAACAACCAAAAGAAACACAGATCCCTTTGAGGATGGTAATTTGATCAAATTAAAACATTAATAAGAAACTTTTTGGATATAAAAATGCAAATTACTTATAAATCAAAATTGTTCAGTTTTAGGGGCTCTTATTTACTATTCATTTTGTTTTAGTCAGCATGTCCCGGAAGATGAAATCAGAGATACAGACTGTGAATATTAACTTTTCTTCAACTAACATTCCAGTTGACATATACTTAGCCCAACAGGGGAAAAATATAAGAAATAAATTGCAGGTTGAGTAAGATGAAAACTCTCCATTTATTATATTGAGTTTAATAATTATGTTATTTATTATAGTTTAGGGGATAGTTTCAAGGATCTAATTTCATTTGAAATAAATCTTAGAGCTATTTTAGAAAGCCCTACTCAGCTGTATCTGATAAGAAAAAATATTTGATGTAAAATAATTTAACTCATATCAAAATCAAGTAATCTAAAAAAGAAAATATGAAATTTTATCTAGGACTTCAGGTAATCTTACTTTTTGAAAATAGAAAATATGGTGCGTTATAGTACAGGCTGTTAAGTACTGAAATCAGCATCCCTCAAGCAGAATTTTTAAATGACCATGGTCATTATTATTGAAGAGATAATTTAAATTTCCTTTTTCCTCCAAAGAAATCTTCCCCTATCCTAAACCCTGCTGTCCAAGTGTCACGTGTGGGGACAGACAATGTTCTCACAGTTGGTGGAGAAGCATCTCATTACCACAAAAGCACCACTGAAGCCAGAGCTGTTTGCAAGGAGGGTTTGATAACAGCCTCTCACTTTTGGGGGTTACAGTTTGGAACTCAGAAATAACACTTCCACCCTAGGACTTCTGGATATGCCTCAGCCTATGTGTATGCAAGTAAGATAAACATATGCCCTTTCAACACAGATACTATCTTAATTGTTTAGGGTATTATAGGCAAAATATAGGCTTACACAGAAAATGTAAAGCCTTATGCCAAATCCAAAGTTGACTAAATTTCACTAATGGAGAAAGTCATAAGTGATTTTGTTTCCTTTTAGATCTCAAGAATATACTTTTGAGCCAACTATAATTCTTTTTATGAAAAGGTAAGATGCCTTTAGGAACCGACGTTGGGGTTGGGGATTTAGCTCAGTGGTAGAGAGCTTACCTAACAAGCACAAGGTCCTGAGTTCAATCCCCAGGACTCCTGCCAGGATCCGCCCCCCCCCAAAAAATAGAAGAACTGATGCTATACGCCTTCCTAAAATATAGCAATCAGTGTAAAGCTAAACTAGGTTCAGATTTCTCTGTCTAAGGTGTATTTAGGGTCAAGTTTATATTTCTATTCTTAAAATCCAAGGTTAAATTTTACTGTTTTTTAAAAGTGATCTACTTAGACTATCCTTAAGTATATAGATATTAATTAAGAACAGATTAAGTACTTTGCTCTTTTGAATTTTAAGTATATGGATAGAAATTAAAGTTTTTATGAGAATAATTATAGTCTCTAAAATATGGCCCCAAATTAAATACTCTGCAAAGTTATGTATGATAAACTACTTTAAAGGTTTATAACATTACCTTCTTTTGAGGGAGGGGCAGTGCTGGGGATCAAACTCTGGGCCTTGTACTTGCCAGGCAAGCACTCTACCTCCGAGCTAAATCCCCAATCCTGACATTACCTTCTTAAGAAACAAACAGCATACAATGACCTTAGAAAATACAGGTGTCATGATTCACATTTAGCTACTTTGTGAAAATGCACTCCAGAAAAATGGCTTTAAGAGAAAGAATGAAGGAAATAAGCATCACACATTGACTACTTCTGCTAATGATGGCATAGTTATTTAAAAGGAGGCAAACTGCCGATTCCTTCATTTAACAAACATCTCTTTAGTGTTCATTACATGTGGGAGAAAAAATTTGAATATCACAAATTTTTCTTAAAATATTTTAATAAATTCTCTCTCTTTTCCTTTATAAAGTAAGTATTTATGATCCTAAATTATCTGTTTAAATACTAATTTAACTGCATTCTAAATATTTGATAGGGGGTATATTTTCATTATCATTTTGGTTCCATATGTCCATTTGGGTATTTTGTCGGCTCAAGAGATACAAATTACCATGTACATATTTCCACATTTTATTAATGATATTTTAATTCCTTAATGTCTAAAACACGATCAATTGCTGAAATGTTTCATACTGTAGAAAAGGGGGTGGGGCACCATCCTGAGTTCATGGGTCGTGGCTGTGTGAGTGGCAGTGTCCTTCTTGAGTCTTGACTGGAGAAGCTCTCGGCCCCTCAGTTAGGTCACTCTCCCGTCATGGTGGCAGTTTGTCCATATAATTTGGTAATTTTGACAATGTCTCTTTAGTATATTTTGAGTTCACGTTACTATGATACATTTTTAAAGCACTCTATCTTCTTGGATTATTAAAACTTTTATCAAAATCTACAGAGCTTCCATTTTAGTAATGCTTTTTCCCTTAAAATCTACTTTATATTGCAGTTAAAATGAATCCAACAGCATTCTTTAGTTATTACTTACTTGAAATATCATTTTACACACTTCTACTTTCAATGCTTTTGTTCTCCTATACTTTAGGTAGGTCTTCTGTAACCTGCACAAAGCTGGATTTTCTCCTTTTAATCTACCCTAAGAAATTTTGTCTTTTAAAATTCATTTAGTAAATTTACATTATTCCATTGTTTGACATATGTGATTTTATTTCTGCCTGTTTGGTGTGTGCTACTTAGTTGTCCCTATTTCATCTTTCTGTCTCTCTCTTTCTCTTTCATTCTCTTTTCCCTATACTAATTTGACATCCTATATTTTACTTCAGTCCCTTGTGTGGTTATCTGGGCTATTTATTTATTTTTGCTTTTTTATTATTAGTATATCAGTGCAATACATAATAATTATATTTGTAATGGGGCATTTATACATATACATATCACACCTCGATCATATTTATTTCTCTTTCTGCTCCTCTCACTCTCTACTCTCTTCCCTTTGCCAGATCCCTTTCCCAATCTCTACAAAGTCTACTTCCCTGTTTTGTATCATTTCTCTTTTATTTTGCTCTTTAAGTTATTTATATTTTGGGTTTCTCATATAAGAGAAACCATGAGATATTCAACTTTTTGTCTCTGATTTATTCCTCCTAGCATTATGCTCTCAAGATCCATCTATTTTCCCACAAATGGCTCAAATTTATCCTTTATGGCTGAGCAGTACTCCATTATGTATACAGTATATACCACATTTTCTTTATTCATTTATCTGTTGATGGGCATACAGTTTACTTCCATAATTTAACTATTGTGAACTGTGGTGCTGCACACATGAATGTGTGTTTCACTGTAATATGATAACTTTAATTCTTTCAGGAAGATACCCAGAAGAGGAATAGCTGTGTCAAATGGAATTTCTAATTTTAATTTTTTGAGGAATCTCCATACTGAATTCCATAGTGGTTATACTAGTTTACATTCCCACCAACAATGTAGAAGTATTCCCTTTTCCTCACAACCTCCCCTGTATTTGTTGTTTTTTGAGTCCTTAATGATAGTCAGTCTTTCTGACATAAGACAGAATCTCAGTGTTGTTTTGGTTTGCATTTCTCTAATGGTCAAAGATGCTGAGCATTTTTTTGTTGTTTATTTACTTATTGGCTGCTTGTACTTCTTCTTTTGAGAAGTGTCTATTTATTTCAGTTGTTTAAATTTTTTTGATTGGAAATTTTATTTTAAAGGGTATCTTCTGAAACCTTTCTAACTCTAAGTTTGGGTGAGGGAGGTGGAGAGGACCCAGGGCCTTTGTGAACTGGGGATCTACTCTGCCATCACTGGAGAACTTTGCTCTTATGTCCTTGCTGGGACTCGAGGCATCCAACCCGGGGAAGTCACTTAGCTGGAGCTTGGTGAGGGACTGGGGCCCTGCTCAGCTAGAATTTGAATGTGGTCAAAGCTCTAGAGGCCCAGCTTTGAACATTCGTGGTGGTCAAAAATACCATCAAAAGATGCCCTTATTTACTACTACAAAATTCATAAAAGAGAAAAATTCCCTGTGTCAGGAGTATTAGGAATCTCACATTTGAGAAAAAAAAGTCTTACAACTACAGCAATGATGGGGAAGTCCTTGTTCAAAATTATCTCCTCATTTGGCATAAGGCAGATCTGAGCCAAGAAAGGTCCCTTGAGTGCAGTGAAGACAAATGAGCCCAGAGCCAAAGCTCTCTTGTAATCAACATAGTGAACAATTATCATCCTAAAAGATTCCTTGAGCCCTTTAGTCCCTTCTTCATGCTCCCACTGTCCTCTAACCCATCCCAGGAACCTACCCATCAAATTCCCACCACTGTGATTTGTTTGCATTCTCTAGAATTTCATATGACAGAAGTCACACAGTGTTCACTTGGCCTGTTTGGTTTTTTTCACTAAACATATTTGTCTTGAGATCTGTCTGTGATGTAGAGTGTAGTTACAGTTTATTCCTTTTTTACTGTCTCTCAATATTGACGATAATTAATTACCAGTGAAACTGCTGTCCCTAAGTAGGTAATAAGGTTTTATAATTTCAGCTCCTTTTAAACTTTGTACTTGACTTGGACTATCTGTAATTCCAGTGTGATTTGTTTAGAAGTGTAATTCATTTTATTTATGCTAACTGGAATTCATTGGGATTCTCCAGTCTTGAAAAGTATGGGAATTTGTACATTATTATCTCTTTAAATATTATCTTTCCAACATTTCCTCTATTATCTTTATTTTGGAAATCTAACATTTGGAACATCTATCTTCCATATTTTTTAATTCTTTACATTTTAAATCTTTTTTTTTTTGGGCCACATTTTGCCTTTTCAGGTCAAAGTTTGTATCTAAATCCTAATTTATTTTTTCACTTAAGTCTTGTTGGTTTATTTAGTAAATTTTGTGATGATTATTATAATTTTGAATTCTGTAGTTTCTCATGTGCATGTGTGATTGATCTAAAATTATCTGATAACCTTTTTAAAATCATTTGACATATACACCCTTATTTTTATAACCATGCATATTTATGCTCTCCTTGATAATTTCAGTTTCTGTGTTCTTTCCAGATTTCAGTTCTCTTTGTTTTCATTCACAGTGACTTATTTCCATACATGCTGTGTAATTTTTCTGGTTGTTAATTCATGTTCCATGAAACATCATTTGAGAATTCAGAAAGCACACATGTTCTTCGAGGATCTGGGCTAGTTTCAGTCCAGTAACTAGTACTGCCAAATCATGACTTTGCAAACAATTTCCTATACTTAGGACTTCATGTGCCACACAGGAACAGTGAATATTGCCCCTAATTGAGGGCTGATTTGTGCTTACAAAATTGGGGTGGTAACATTTTCTCCTTTACCTAGAGTGAGAACAAGACAGGCAAAGATTCCAAACATTCTTCTCTCCCACAAGGCCACATATTTTATCAGTCCTAACTGTGTGTAAGGGTCTGTGGTTTCATGCTATACCTTGGACAGACCCTAAACACTAATGGAGTGTGTGTGTGTGTGTGTGTGTGTGTGTGTGTGTGTGTGTGTGTGTGTCTGGTGAGTGTCTGTCAGATATGTAGCTTCCACCCACAGTAGACAGTAGTTGCCCTGAGGTGGCACCTGGCTGAGCTTACGCAGTTTCTTCTCTAAATTCAATTTTCCCTTCAGTTTGGCAAACAAACATTTCTTTATCAGGTTGCAATGAAGTTGTCCTTCAAAAATTGTTTTCATGATCTAATCCAGTATTTTCCTATGGTGTATACTGCAAGGTTTTTAGGGCTATCAATTCACCATGTTGAAAATAGAGTTGCAGTACAACTTCATTCATACAAAATTGATAACTAAGTGAAGTATTCAACAAACAAAAGCATAATTTTCAGCACCCTTCCCTAAAAGTTTCCCTTTTTTGGATGATTTCACAATAAATCCTTAGAGATGCAGAACTGCTTATTCTGCTATGAATAAATTCTGCCAATTACAAAAGAATATGAAAGGCAGTCAGACACTCAACTATTGAAGTAGATTTTTTTTAAAAGATGTCACATTTCTCTGAGGATGAAGTAAAGACTATGATGATGTTACATATTCCACAGTACAGATGGATGAATGCATGGATATATACCAACATATATATATATGTATATGCTTGATTATATGTAATTATACCTGTTTTATGTATAGTATAATGTATAAATGTATTTGCATAATGCATACATACAAAATTATACTTAAGAATTCTGCCCTATAAAATATAAGCATTGGAATTTCATCCCTGGATGAAACTTGCATGACTGCACTATGCTTTGATATCTGTGAGTGACACACAAGTCATTATTTTTCTTCAGGACTTTTTCTTCACGATATGCATTAATAAGAATTTTCTCATGGTGCCTAGTCTGAGTTTGATGAAGAATGCTTGTCTGATTGCCACTTGCTGCTTTGTTGTATCCTTGCAATTATCCAGCAGATTGGCAAAAGAAGCCTGCTCTAATGATTCTAACTCAAACACTGTACCTGTTGCTATTGACAGACTTTGTTCCTTAGAGAAGATAGGAACTGCCAGCTGGCGGTGACAGTTTGTGAACTAACACTGACATTTGTGTTGGCACCATAACAGTATTTACAGCTCAGGAAATATATACAGTCAGAGTATGATGGGTTCAAAGTCTTTTGAAGAAAAAGAATAACAATATAAAGTGATAAGCATGCCTATAATGATTAAATTATTTTAAAAATAACTTCAGAGCTTAGGATCTCTTTCAGAAAACATCTGCTCTATGTGAAATATATGGTATATGCTTGCAAAGAGAAACAAGTTACCCAGAACAGAAGCTGATAATTCAGTTATATAACTGGCTATCCACACTACATATTCTAATAGTCTCCTGTGTCAAGAAACTACATAGAAAGATAGGAAGAAATAAAGGCAAAAAAGCAGTCTTTGAATGATATGGAATACAAACAAAATATCATAGCATTGGGAAAAAGATTAATGTTACATATTTTTCATTTTTCTTTTTCTAGACCTTTACCTGGCTTTTCTTTTATTAGGCTGTTCTTTATTTCCCATATCACTTTGTAAGGAGTCTAAATTCAATACAGTTGCCTAGGACACTATGAAATATATATTCGATGTCTGTCCCTGTTTCCTGACATATAGCTCCTAAAATCTTTAGAATCTTCAAAGTGATAAATGTCTTTTCTATGCTAAGAAGGTAGCTGGTACCTTCTAGGTAGTTTAAGGAAGGGTTAGTCACCAAAAAGACCAAGGCAGAATTAGAAGGTGGAATTTTCAATGCCATCCTCAACCTCCAAAGAAGGGAAAGGGGCTGAAGCTGATGACTAGCGGCCAGTGATGTAACTAATTATGCCTATGCAATGAAACCTCCACAAAAATCCAAAGGGAAAAGAGTTCAGAGAGGAAAGTTTCTGGACAATTGGAGAGTGGCATGCTGGGAATATGTAAGTTGCATCCTCAGTCCCCCATACCTTGCCCTAGGCATCACTTCATGTCATCATATCCTTTGTAATATTCTATATAACTAACCAGCAAATGGTAAATAATAGTTTTGCTGAGTCTGGTGAAATGCTCTAGCAAGTTACTGGAACCAAGTGCATGACAATCTTATGGCTAGTTTATCAGAAGCAAAGGTAACACAATCTGGGCCTAGCAGCTGGCATATGAAAGGAGTGGGCTGTTTTCGGGGGGATGGAGCACTCTATCTGTAGGATCTGCTGCTGTCTCCAAGAAGATGGTATCAGAACACAATTTCAGGGCACCCAGCTGGTATCCACTGCTTCAGAATTGCATGCTTGCTGGTGGTGGAAATCCCTACACCTTTTGATGTCACAGAAATCTATGATAATTATCTTGTGAGAGTGGAAGGAAGAAAAGAGGTTGGTATTCTACACAACATCAAAAGTAGATGAGTCATTAGAAAAGTGACTTGGAAGGCAATGATACGGGGAATCTTTTGATGAATATCATTAACACATTCAGACATTACGTCACCTCTAGTGAATACTATTAGGTGGAAGAGAAATTAGTTGTCATCTTTGTCTCTGTTTTAGTAAATGCTCAAGATGTCTTCATTTTCTTGTTTTAAAATGAATTAATTTGATGAAGTACTCACTGCTCTGGTCCCAGGGCAGTCTGGAGATTGGCATTCACCACTCATCCGGTTTGGAATCAAGACGTCTTCCCAGCAAGATGGACCCTTTGGAGAAAAAAACAACATATCTTGGAACACAAATTGTAATACAAATATACTTCCTAACAAATCTTCTAAAGTCTTTCCATTTATATTATTAGAAGGTAATTAAATGAATGTTCAGCAATTTGTATATTTGGGGTAATAGTGATGTTCAGGATGTGGAACACAGATCCCAGATGCTCTCTGCGTATGCTTCCAAGGGACCTCCTAAGTCAAAACTGTCATCATAAATATATAACACTTTATTTGGCATTTGTCTTCAAATATGTTCATTATCCATTCCTATATTTCCTCCAGAGCCCTGTTTAAATGGTGCCATAGCAGAAGGCCATCCCTGAGCTCAGCCAATCTTCTCCATTAGGTCTGCCATCTTTCCTTTGCTTCACAGCAGTTATTACTACCAGATAAGTGTCACAGTAACAAAGCAGTGGTTGTCTGTCGTCCCACTGAATGTACCTCTGCAAGGGCAGATTTGATCTGTTCTATCCAGCGCATCATTTTAACACCTAGGGAGGGGCCTGGCACATAGAATGAAAAACTCTTGTAATCAGAGAAATTAAAGTTTAAACAGCAAGAATTTTCTATTAAATAAAAAAAAAACACTGAAAATAAAATTCCAATGTCAATTAATGCATTACTTTTGGAAAGCAGCTAACAATACGTATAAGACTTCTTTAACTGGCTCGTAACTTTTTGTCTAAATTTCAAGAGCTCCATACTGGCCAGATATACTAAGAGCTTTACATATTTTGTTTACAGATGTTCTGAACACAGTGCTAAGGAACTTGGTGAAAGGAATAAAAAATTCAATGAAAGTAAAAAGCACAACTGCATATTTAAGTGTTTATGAAGTGAAAAATTACAAAAAAAGATGCAATTTGTATATTTGGGGTAATAGTTTCACTACTAATAAGTATTTACAATTTAATTAACTGGTTTTCTTAAATTTATTAAAATTGGTGTTGGTGACTCTTAGAGGAAAATACACAGATATTATAAGCCTCCATGGGGCAATGTGGAGTATGTACAGACATCCCTGGAGACCCTGTTGCTGCTGGCCTGGTGACATAGAAACCTCCTGTTTCTCCTAAGGAACTGTAGACTTATGCTTAAAAATTAAGAATGTCAGCCAGGCATAGTAGTGAACATGCTTGTAATCTCTGCACACTGGGAGGCTGAGGTATGAGGATCCTAAATTCAAGCCTAGCCTGGACAACTTACCAATTTAGTGAAACCTTATCTCGAGATGAGGGGGAAAAAAAAAAAGCTCAGTATAAAGGCTGTAGGTTGAATTCCCAGTTCCGTAACAAAACAAGAAACTGGTAATGTGTATACCTGAAGTTCAATAAGAATGGAAGAGAGTAGTGGTTAAAATTTCCATGCATTTCTTGAAATATGCAAGAGGCTGTAGCACAGGACAAGCCTGTGTTTCTGCAGGACCACATGGGGGTGAAGTTCCCCCCCCAAAAAAAGAGGGAGAGCTGACCTGGACCACCAAAACTTCACAAACAGAAGATCTTAAAGTCTCCTAGAGAGAAACGTCAGATTGTCTCTCAGAAAACAAAAATCAAAATAGAATTTTAATAATACCAAGGTGCCGAGTTCGATTCCCCGCACCAATAAATGAATAAATAAATAAATAAATAAATAAATAAATAAATAAATAAATAAAATAAAAATAAAATTGTAGTAATACCTTCAAAACTCAGAGGAGACTGCATTGAATCTAATTATAAGTTAAATGAGAGAATGATAAACAGGGCTTTGGGGGTACACAACAAGTTGGGAAAGGGATTCAGAATCCAGGTCCCATGGTTTGAGACTCTGGAAGAGAGCCAGGAATGACTTAGTGAAGAGTTGAGCAGGTTTCTTAGGAGCAGTGATAGAAAGTCACAGGAGAGATGAGTAAAGCACCCAACAGAGGTGGTTCGAGGACTAGTGACTGGCATGAGACAGAAAGAGGAGCAGTGGTTGTGGCAATCTGACTACAAAACATTTGGACTGAACAGTGTTTGAAGATGTAGGAGATAAATCAATCATCAGGACCATCTCTGCTTCAGGAATCAGCCCAGAACAGCACAGCCACCCAGGAGCAGAAGCTGGTAAAAATACCAGGGAAAGCTTTCAAGGAGCCACATCTACTTCTTTGGTCTGCATGCATGAACCTTGCCCTTTTCACCATTACACATATAACACATATACACACATGAGTTTGCATATGCATGTACACATATACACATGTGCATATGCACACACACCATACACACATATACACTAGAAAAAAGCATGGAAAAACAGAGGAAATGTAAAAGGCTGAGTTCCACTCAAAAGAGACTAAACCATTCTACGGAAAGAATTTAACCTAGATCTCAAATGGAGCCAGAATCAGTATTCATAGATCATCAGCCCAGAAGCCACCAGTACAGCAAAGCTGCTATTGTTAGAAAGGACTGCTCTCAAGCTTGGCCACTGGCTGGCATTCGGGAAGTTGGATTTCAGATGTGTCCTCACCACTTCCCTACTGATGTGGGTGGTTTGCAGAGCCTAAGTTGTTTGGACAAACTATATGATTCGTGCTTAACACCTTCCTCTCTGGGAATCTGCAATTTTAATAAGCACTGGGCAGAGATGCCTACACAAACAGCCCCCACTAAAACCCTGGCTCTGACTCCCTAGTGAGTGTCCCTAGAAGACACTTCTCACTTGTGGTTGGAGCTTGTTGTGAGAAGAATAAGCATCTATCTCCTGTGAGATCCCTGGAGAGACTCCGCTGGCTTCCTCTGGCCATTTCCTTATGTTCCTTTTCCTGTGCGGATACTGCTGTACTTCATCTCTGGCCTGTGCATGACTACACATCAGTCCTGTTAATCCTTCCAGTGCATCTCCAAGTCTAGAGGTATGCATCAGTCTTGGACACCCGTGGCACACTGACACAGTATCACACAATTAGTCAGCAAGAGAATGTTCTCTCAACCTCACAGGGGGGTTAGAGATTTTTAAAACCACATCGATCACAAAGGATTAGAAATTCCATTTTCTTTGTTCATCCCACTGTAGTCATGATCATGTGAATGCTTCCTTGATTTTTAGCCTGAGAGTCACACTAGTGAAAACAGTTTTAAAATAGTTGTGGAACCAAAGGTTGGACAATGTAAAAGTGAAATACAAGTGCTAAGAACAGGGAGGCAGATGTGTGTGGTAGGCCACACCTATAGACCAGCAATCAGGGAGGCTCAGGTTGGAAGTTTGCAAATTGGAGCCTAGCATGCAAAGGCCCTGAGTTCAATAATCCTTGGTACTGTGGCACTGAAAAAAAAAAATTGAGAGTAGAGAGGAAGGAAAGAAGGAAGACAAAAAGAAAGAAAGAAGGAAAGAGAGAAAAAGAAGGCAATAGAGAAAAAAAGAATGGGAAGGTCAAAGTGGAGCTGGGGAGAGAAGTGGCAAGGAAGGGGTTAACACCTTTACCTTGTAACCATTGTTTCTATTACAAAACTATCTACATATCTGATTTTTAAAAATGTGTATATATACACTTGGTAAAAATTACAAACATCTTGAAATAAGAGCGGTGAAGCAATGAAATTTAGAACTTTAGTGACATTCATCAGCCTCATTTTTGTAGTTTATAGTAAGACATTCAATGGGGATAAACATGGCTATAACTTAGTCACCCAATTGTAGTTCAACACTTCTACAAAGACCTGAACAGTAGATCTTGCATATCTGTTTGTTTTAATCTTCATGTTGGTGCAAGTAGTGGTTACATCAGATTTCTCTCATTTTTGCACAACTAAGAAAATATTAGAGTCTAATCTGAGGACTACCCCTAGCAACACTACATATATCATAATAAACACCTGGGTTACTAGTGTGACCCTTGGCTTTCCCATCTACTTTAATGTTTCTTGGTTTAGTCTCCATGTTGCAAGCTTGCTAAATCCTTTAGAAAATAGTCAAAGTCTAGTTTAGGGTCTTGTGACTTTCCTCTCTTAACTCTCCAAAAATCATTGACAGCTCCATTAGGAGCAGCTTCTCATGTTCCTTCTGTCTGAGAAATAAGGGAACAAGGTTATCTCTGGCCAGACAACTATGGCTCTCAAGCTGTGGCTGATGGTGATTCGCCAGCAGTCTGGAAGCTCAGAAAAGTCCCCTAGTTTAAAAGGAATTCATTTCACTGCAGTTAGTCACAAACCAAATGGGATAGCAGTGATTCTCCTTAGCAACACAGAAGTTTCTTCAGAACTACTTAGAGGACATGAAATGGGGAAAGAAAAGTCCAACTTGCTAAAGGCTGGAAAGAAACACTAATGATCAAAAGCAGGAGAAGTTAGGTTTGGTTTACTGTTCAGAGTAAGATCTCTTGCTTCAAAGTCTAGAAAGTCTAGAAGTATATGAGATTTTCTGTGCACATCACAGATACTCATTTTGTTATCTTAATTTTTAGAGTCCAAACAGCAATTAAAACATTTTTGTAACAATTCCTATACATAATCTATAATAAGATAGTACATGATCTGACAAATCTTTATGTTGTACAGCGAAATTACATACATTTCTTCTTGGGCTCAAACTATAACACAATGATGTAAGTAATAAAATTAAATAGAATTCTTTGGGATATATGAATTTAATATAATGAAATATGTTACTTTTTCCATACTACTCACACTATCAGTATGAATGCTCTGGCTATCCTGAAAATAGAAACAAAAGTCTCAGTGAATATATGCCATTACAAAGCAGATTTAACTTTGCTTCTTTCTAATTTTAGAAAATATAAAATTTTAATTGACTGATCATTGCCTACTGTGTTTCAACAGCTGTGTTGTGAAAGCATTTATAATTAATAGCTTTGTACAGGAGTAATAAAGATCTCTAGTTAAAAGATTAAAAAGATTGCAATGGAATATGGCTAGCATGAAGTTATGGATTATAATATGTCAACAAAAGAATCAAAAGCCATTTAATCTCTTATATGTAGAGAGTTGCTTGAAGATACCTAAAAAGAAAAAGTCAGACAGAGCCATGTAAAATATATGCCTTAGTAAAGAATCATTTGACTGCTTTTTGGAAAACATTCTCCTTTTGGCCTAGTAACAGTTACAAGACAAAAATATAGAAATTACTTTAGCAATTGCTGCAGTTTGGGTTGTACATGTCCCCAAGAGACCCAAGGGTTAAAGTGCTTAGTCTCCAGCTTGATAATAGTTAGCGGTGGTAAAAATTTTAAGAGGTGAGGCCTAGTGGGAGATCTTCATATCATTAAAGAAATGCTCATGACAGGTATTGTGGGAACCTGCCCCCTCCCTCTTTTAAATTGTTTTTCCATTCCTGGCTATGAGGCGAAAATACTCCTGCCATGGTGTGCCACCACAGGCCCAAAGCAATGTGTGGCCAATTGGTCATGAACTGAAATGTCCAAAACTGTAAGTTAAAATAAATCCTTTCACTTTATAAGTTGATTTATCTTGGGTATTTATGTAACAGAAAGTTGACTAATATAACAACCATAGCAGGGGTGGGCAAACTAAAGTGTGGGGGCCTCAATTCCCACCTAGCATCTGTTTTTATACAGTCCATGAACTAAGAAATACAGTATTTTCACATTTTTAAATAGTTGAAAAGTGTAAAAAGAAAAAAATATATTTCATGACATCTGAAAATTGTATGAAATTCAGATGTCAATACTTTATTGGTTTTATTAGTACATGGCTACATGTGGTGTCTGGTTGCTTTCATGGCACCCCAGAAGAGCTAAACTATTGCAACTCAAACTTGCTAATCTTCAAAGCCTACAATATTTACTATCAGATCTTCTGGAAAAGCTTACTAACTCTGATCTACAGTGACTAAACTTTCCAAATTCATATAAATGCAGAATACTCTTTTATTTTTAATAATGCAGCATCATTTTGGTTATCACTAATCGTTTTAGTTTGTATAAACAGCTGTGTCCTAGGTCTCAAATTCAATGGAAACCTTTGAGGGGCTGCCCTTAGTAACTGAGAAGGTGTGGACAGAGGCAGTAGCTAAATCCAGTTGTTTATACAATTGCTGGAATCAGGAGGTAGAGCACAATAACTAGAGATGATGTTTGAGGAGTTGTCCTAACTAATGTTAACACTCACAAAAAAAGCACTGAGTATTATGTAAGCACCACTATAGCAGGTATCTAAATCAGAGATTCAGAAAAATGATTCAAAAAAGCAGAAACAGTAATAAAACCTATAGTCCAAATTTTAAAGTTTAAGAAGTTCTAAACCTGATCCACATGTAATTTTGATTATGTCTTTCAATGCTCAATCAGTTGGAAAATTGATGCACTTAACGGACTATTTCATATCCAAATACCAATCTAAGAAGGTCCAGATAGACAAGCAAAGGGATTTTTTCTTGAATCTCCTAAATAAATCTACAGTTTGTTCCTCATATATGGGTGCATACACTGCTTCTTAAAATAAATTACACATCCTATTTTCCAAAATGTTACTATAAAGTCTTGGCATTTACAGTTTTTGAAAATAGTTACTGTAACTATAACTCTATTTAAACTATATTTTTACCAACAACCTCATATTACTATCAAATGTGCTGAGTTTAAAATATTTTCTTAAATAATTCCACAAAACTTAAAGCCATGTAATTAAACTTAAGGGACTAAGATAATTTTGAAGTTCATACTTGGAATATAATAAAACAATAGTAAAACTGTTTTTACAAGAGCTATACTCAGAGACCTGAGTCCTCTCTTTATCTTTTTATCTCTATCTGCAATAGGATGATTCAAAGAAGGTTTGAAGTATGTAACCTGCTTCAGCCCATTTCTACTGATGACTACCTATGTGCTTTTGAGTAGGTGTCATTTACACATTCCACTTAGTGTTCTGCACTAGAAAAGATAAGGAAGGAAATACTTCCTTCACAGAGTGGTCATGAAGAGTAAATGAAACAATTAAATACCTTTGCACAGAACCTGGTACATGGTGACTAAAAACTGACCACTGTTGCAAGTGTTATTTCTCAGTTTTCAAAATAGAACTTCCCAGTTTATTTTTAGGTTAGTCAATAGCTGAGCAGTAAGAGGCCATTTCCAAGGGGGCTGACTTAGCCCCGTGGATGTTTTTCACTATTCATTTTTTTTGCAGTTTCTCTATTACACTACTGTTCCCAGGTATTATGGCACTTTCTAGAGCATGCTGCATATGACTCTGTTAAAGCAGAAATCTCCACCTGGCAATAATAGATATGGTTCTTCACATCTTCCTCCATTAATTTAAAGATCGCGTGCTTTGGACAAAGCTAAGCACATCACTGTGATTACAGCAAATGCAATCATTAAATAGTAAGCAGGGAAAATAATAAAGAAAGAATCATTGGAACCAACACCTTCTTCCACTCACCAAATTCTTATTGAACAGCTCTTAAGCCCTGAGAACACAGTTAAAAAGAAGAGTCTTTTTCTTATAGATTTAATGGAGTAGCTACAAAATCTGCTATTATAATGATCTAAGCACACCCATTCAAAGAGATAAAAAATTTAGGTGCCTGTACCAAATACTGGCAAGATGTAAAGCAACTGTAACATATACACCACTGGTGCAAATGTAACTGGAACAGTTGCTTTAGATAACTAGTAGACACTTTAAAAAAAAAAGTAAACATGGAGCTAACATAAGACATTCCACCCCTATTTACCCACTATAAATTAGAATATGCCCATAGAGAAAATTATAAATACAAATGTTCATGACAATTTTATTCATACTGGCTCTAAAATGAAGATCAATCAGAACACGAATGGGTAAACAAAACATGGTTTGGTGGGATTAATTTCCATGTGGCTATAATTCTGAGGTCCTCATTTTTCTCCGCCTGATGGCTGGAGGCTTGCCACATGAGCATCTTCAGCTTGCAAAGCTGACTTCTTCAGTCTGCCTACTCCCATCTCCTACCATGCAATCTTCTTTCATGTGGTCAAGGGAAGACTTAGATAACATAATCCAAAAAATGATAGACACTCCATCACTTTTGCTGTATTCTTTTGTTTAGAAGGTCATAGATACTGCCACGTTCAAGAGGAAAAGATTTCAGGAAAGCATGGGCACTGTGCCATGGGAGGTGACTGACGGTATAATGTATACATTATTTTCCAATGAGAGAAAAGACCTTTCATGAAAAGAAAGTTTGAGAAATGATAATTTTATATTTGACTTTAGTTGCTAAGTGCTGAGGCTATTTCTTTTACATAAACATACTTTCTGGGTTAAATCAATGAATATTTGAACACTTCCCTGTAGTCCTTCATTTAAAATTTCAAATAGAGAATGTAATTTTATAGCACAGGAGATATTAAGACATAAATACTGGATGGGACTAGAAACTAAGTTTTTACTTATTCTGAAGAGTGAAATTTGAAAATATCAGCACATTTTACAAAAACAAAAGCAAAAGCTGGGCATGGTGGTGCATATCTGTAATCTCAGCCCTCAGGAGGCTGAGATAGTAGGATAGCCATTAGTTTGAGGCCAGCCTGGGCTACATAGTGAACTCAAGGCCAGCCTGAACTCTATAGGTAGACCCTGACTCAAAAAACCAAAACCAGTAACAAAAACATTTTGCATTCTACTTTAAATTTTTAACATGCCATGTTTCTAATTTAAATGTATTGCCTGTGATTTCTTAGAGCAGGAACATTTTACAGACTTATTTCTGAGCATTAACTGTATTGAGACTTCCAGTTAATTCTATGGACAGCAATGTGTCCTACCGAATATAGTTTATAGAGATCAAAACAACAAAATAAGTTTAATTCTGCTGGTTCTCTAATAATCTATTAGGATCCCTCTTGTTTTCATCTGGATGCAGGCATAAGCAGATGGCATCTGCCCCCATATGAAAACTTACCAATGCTTCTGATTAATTAATTTCTCTAGTTTGTAAAAGATATTCTTCATCTTTTTTTCATCCTTTTATCAATATTTGAAACTACTACCATATGTTATCATCTATTTCCTGAATTGGATGCATTTGATGGGATTTTAAATTATCAATTCATTAAGTCCTTCAACAAATAATGACTACAGCCTAATATATGGGAGGTATTTTTCTAGATTCTAGAGGTAAAACATGGAATAAGATTTTAACAATCAAGAGAATAAATGTCATTAAACATAATGAACATACAGATTGTTTTAGGGGAAATGAGAGAGGCGAATGACCTAGAATTCTGGGAAGACTGTTTTCTTAAACTAAGGCTAAAAGAATGAGTAGAAATCAGACAGGAAGAGTGTGGTGGACTAATACAGTCAATTTGAGAAGGAACGCCCAGCTGGACTGAGTTGGTGCGATTCTGGGAGTAGAGAATCCACCTGAAGATTGTTACTGATACAACATAAAGGAGAATGCAAGCAGAATATGGGCGCCGGCTGCTCTCTTGCAAACACTGGCTCTAGAAAGGTAACTAATACAAAGAGGACGGTTTCATGCGGTAAAAAAGAATTCTGAGCAGGAACAACAGTACCGAATACGACCAACCTATTATAGTTTGTATCTAGATGTCCCTCTAAATCCTCATGTACTCACAGGTGGGGCTTTTCTGAGCTGGCTGGATTTAGGATGTGTGATAACTGGGATTAAGGGTGTATGCGACTAATGTTGTACACTGATTGGTTTAGCATAGTTTTGGGTGTGGATAATGGAAGACTCACCCTGGGTGTGGGTGGCACCACCCAAAAGATTTGTAGCCTGGAGGGGATAAAAGGGAAAGGCAGACTTACTGCTGCTGCTGCTTCACAGTTTGCTGCTTGCTGCCTCCTGCCTGCTCTGCCATGGACTCTTTCTCCTTTGCAATGCCCCTTTGCCTTGCCATCTGGCTCAGAGATAGTCATCTGTGGACTGAAGCCTTTACCAACTGTGAGGTAAAATAAACCTTTCCTTCTTCAACCTGTGGGTGTTGGGTATTTTGTCTCAGAAACAAGGAAAGTAACTAAGACACAATCTGATACTGATTCCAGGATACATATCCCTAACAAGATAATTGCTCAGATATTTATCATTAATCCATAAAGTCACCTACTTCTGTGCAATTTCTTAAACATCTTAATCTACACTACTACTTATTGACAACACAATTCCTCTTCAGAGGTTTTATTCATTTAGACATTATTATGGTTCGTGTTTAGATGTTCCCCCAAAGCTTCATGTGGTCATAGTGGGGCTTTTCAGACCTATAGTGTGTGATAGTGGGATTGATTCATTATGCAATGCTAGGATTAAGAGTGCTAAGAGGATTAAGGGTGTGAGTGTTACCCACCCTAAGGGCAGGTAGCCTGCATAAAATATAAGGGACAGAAAGTATCTGGTCCCTTGTCACTTGCTTGCTTTTGCTGTCTTCTGCCTGCCATGAACTGTTTCTGTTTCTCCTCTGCAATTCCTCTCTGCCATGATACCCTGACTTGGGGTCAAACAACTATGAACTGAAACTTCTACAAACTTAGCTAAATAAACCTTTCCTCCTTTAACATTGGGTGTCGGGCATTTTGTCTCAACAATGAGAAATAAGTGAGAGAATAAAAAGAGAATAAAACAGAGGTATCACTGGCAAGGTACTGATTTCAAAGCAGTGAGAATGCCAAGTTGATAACAATGTCATTGTAATTTTGAATCTGATTGACTGGGTTTGAAATCTAATTTCCACATAATGTTGGTAAAGTTTCTGAACTTCACTTTCATTATGTGTAATGTGAGAATGAATATCGTACTTAACTCATAGGACGTATGATTAAACGAGATGAAGCACAACATAATACTTCACACATAGTTAGTACATATTAGAAAATGCTGTGGAATTACCATAGTACAAGAAAGATATGATTACTGCAATAGACAAAAATTTGGAAGATTTATGTTATAGACTAATTTCACCAATGTTTAGGCTAATTAGTTTACTATCTTACTATCTTATTTGTAAAATGTAGACAATAACAGTTCAGGATCAAATAAGATAATGAATGAGCTAATTAATGTAAAAACTCTCTTAGGCAATAACAGGCCATACAAGCATTAGTTGCTGAAAGGCTGCCTAAAAGTAGAAAGGAGAAAAGTCAGACATTTACTTCACTTTATACAAGCATGAACAAAGTCCTACTTCCAACCAGATAAAATAACATAAGGAGGCAGTTGTTACTGGTGTCAACATTAACCTGAGCAGTGTACTCAATCCTGGCACTGAGTATCTGATACTGCTACATTAACACAGACATTTAAACAGAATATCTCTAACTTTAGAAATTTTTTTTCTAATAAGTAGCTCTATATCTCAAAGACATAATTTGGTAAGTGATTTAGTTCCACTACTAAAACATATTTTGTATAATACAAAATAAGCATTTAATAATCTAAACTGATACCATACTTTCTCCTTCAAGAGGATTATCATAATAAAAAACCACAACAGTTTTAAAATCTGCATTATTGTAAGTGAAATGATTCCTGCTACACTGAGAGTCCTTCAGTGTAGGGTACAACCAGCTAAATGCGTCAAGTGCCAAACAATGCATTTGTTTCTTCACAATTTCTAGTTGACAAACTATCCTTAACCCAGGAGATGTCTTCAATTATATTGCTAAGTGTTGACAGCTTTACTGTAGGCAAGTCACAGTGATAACAGGATTTAAATGGTAGTTTTTTTGGTCTTATTTCACTGAATTTAAACAATGGAGACAAATAAAGACTTACAGATATAGTGATTCACTTTTATGAGCTCCTAACAGATTTATTTCAGGAGAACCATATGATTATCTTCATCTGCTCAATCTCTCTCTACTAAAAATAATCTGGGTACCACAGGGAGGGAAATTTTTTGCAGCTCAGATTAGCGACAGTTCCAGGCAGAATGGTATTTCCATCAGTTGGGATGGAAGCTCTCACTGCAATTCAAGGCATGTGAATCTGTCTGAATAGCACTTACTCTCATGTAAACCTCTATAGTTATCTCAGCTGGCTTTATATCTTGATAATTATTCCTGGGCCTGGACTCTGCTTATTAAATAAGATAAGAAAATTATTAGATTTCTAGTGAATGTCCAGATATCATCACCTTCATATAAACATTCGTATTTAGTTGATACTTATGAATAACACATCACATGTGATGTGTACTATGCTACTCTTAAATCCCCAACTCAAATGCTAAAGTTGCATTAAAGTTTCAGTCAGCCACATTTATTTTCCAGAAAGAGAAAAGAAGAAATACTACAGGACATGATTAAAACAATAAAGAGATCATATTGTACTTAAATTTTCAGTTGCCTACAATTTGCTACCCATGAACAGGTGTGACAATTAAGATTAATTGTGTCAACTTTATTGACTTAGGAGCCATGAGGGTGTTAATAAAGCACATTTCTGTGGCTATTTGAATAGAGTTGTGACTGTGGAGATTACATGGGTTCCTGGCCTCTTTCTCCTTGGCACTGTTCCCCTGCTCTTCTTCCCAGCCAGTCTGAACTATGCAACTGTGCTCCGTAATGCCCTTTAGCCATGATGGTTCTGCCTTGGAGTCAGCTAACCTATCCTCTGTAGCCCCTGAAACCGTGACGAAAATTAAACCTCTCCTTTATGTGGGTATCGGGCTTTGTGTCTCAGCGACAGGAATGCTGACTAATACAACACGTATCAGTCTGGGAGACTGTCTTGGCCACTGGATAGAAATGAGACATTTTGCAATGGTGCGGGTGTGAGAAACTGGCCAGATAAGAGACTATAAGGAAAATAAATTTTCCAGAGTCCAAACAGGCAATAACTTGAATGAACCCAATAAACTAGGTATTAACACATATGGGATGAGAGATTCCTAGTCAGATGATTCCTCACTGCACTACGATGTATTTAAGAGGTACTTTTAGCCCTGTGTCTTCAGTGACACGCAAACATGTGGGCAGGGCTTTGCATTCTCGTGCTCTGCTAGCTGAGGTTCGTAGGCCTAAAGAAAGCAAGGCCTTAGTAATCAACACAGCTAAAATAAAAATGATTCTTTGGGGAAAGGGGGCTAATTTGTCCTTGGGAAAATATGCTTGCAAAGAAAAAATTTCAGCATGGTCCAGATTCATATGCATGGAATATTGACTTTAGTCGATACATTTTTCTCTGAACATATGCGTATTAAGATATTTCTTCCTCTTTTCTCTCTTTCTCCTCTACTTTTATTCTCTGTCTTTTTTCCCCTGAATCAATTATATTCAACATCCAATCACCTCTAAGAGTCACTCTACATGATTTAGCTATGGTCTAATTAGAAAGAAGAGTAAACATATTCTAGATTAAACAAACTAAAATTATAGTTATTTGAGCGTCCTCATGACTAATTTAGACTCACTGAAGTTCATATCAAATGTTTTTAAAATTTTCTTCACACTTCTGTAAGAATTTCTTCAAATTATTTTATCATTTATGCGCCCTTTTGGCTCAGTATTTTTCACCTACTAAAACCAGATTTTTTGACAATTTTTTTCCTAGCATATATATCTTTTTCATCAAACTAGTAGGAAAGATTGTTAGTTATAGTTTCTTGGTTATAAATCAAAATCATTGTCATTCTTAACTTTTTGAAGTATTATCCTTTTAATGCAACAATTTGTTCTCAAATTCTGTCTTCATTCAGGAACACTGAACTCCCAACTTCTTACATAGCCCATCCCTTTCATACAGTAGGAAATGAACAGAAAGGTTACCATGGCCACAAACATGTGCTGTATTCCCCAAACTACCTTCCTTAGTAAAATAGCAATTATTGATGCCTGTCAACACAGCATTCATTTCTCTATTGGTTCAAAACTCAGACGAGGAAGGGATAAAATTAATTAATATCCTAAAACTTCAAAAATTGGAGTAATTGTTACATATGAGTATAGCTATGGCTAAAGACATCAACTGCCCTTTGCGTGCTAGACCCATGGGTGCACTGTTTTTGGTTTGAAGGATCATAAGGTCTAATCTTTTCCACTGGCATGAGTTGGATCCTAGTATGCTGCTCTGAAAAGCAAACCCAGTCCCACTTGCTGCCAATCCATTAATCTTCCTGTTTTCATTCCCAGAACTATATGCCAAAATCTCTCTGCCAGGACACCACTACTTTCCCTTCTCCTGATGGAGCAAAATTAATGTAAGTAAAATAGAGGGGCCTATGTCCCTTTTAAATTAGTTTTGATTTTTAGCTGAACATTCTTTCAAAATAGGCCCACTCTCCTCTCACTCTACTAATGTATCCATTCTGTGAATGCCTGATTTTTTAAACAAAAATGAAAAATTCAGAATGTGTTATGATAAAGAGGTAAAATTAAAATTTACTTTAAATAATTTTTTGGCTGTTTGATCATAAAGAAATGATTACATGTTTGAGGGGATAAAATGGTAAATATTCTGATTTGATCATTACACAATGCATATACGTTTCAAAACATCTCACTGTATCCCATAAAACATTTGTTTTTGTTCACAAGACAACATCTGTCTATAATAATGTGATATCTAGTATCTCAGAAACTTTTTGCTTTTCACACTTCAAATTCATTTCATTAAAAAATATGTAGTATCAGCCAATATATTAAGGGTTCTTGGCTCCTGAAATTCGACGTTGCCTAATTTTCCAGTTTTAAATTCTAATGACATCAGTACATGGACACAATTTGTTAAATTACATTTCATAGCTTAAAACTCTTGTTTATTCTTCTCAAAACCACTCAGCCAGCTAAAACATGTTCATTCTTGATTTTGATGCATGACATTTGAAAACATTTATTCATAGAAGTACCGTAATTGTGGCATTATTCAGGAATTAAAAGACAAAAGGAAACACATTGTACTTCTTGCCAAAAATTATGCTCTGGGTTAAGAAAATCTTTTCTCAAAAACCATGTTACTTACTTACAGCTAATTCAGATCACATCTGACATTTAACCAAGGCCAAGAAAGGAACAGTAATGTTTTCATTGCAACTTAGTGTCAAACTTTTCCAAGTTTTATAATGAAGCCCCTTTTTTACGAAAACCCAAATTGTTTATTTTTCTATTTTATATATCGAGCTTTTATTACTTTTGATTTTAAATAAAAACTTTCATATACATATTTAAAATATTTCACCCCTAAAAGGATCTAACTCCTATTACAATTTAGGTATTTGAACTTGCTCACTAAATCTACAGACCATCATTTCCTCTTGAGGTCAATATGAGTGAAAAGCAATGAGTGATTTAGGATTAAGGGTATTCATTCTCACACTATGTACAATGGCTAAAATTTTTAAAATTAAATGTTTAATACAAGAGAGAGAGAAGTGGAAAAATTATATCTCAATCAATGCTAAAGGAATGATTAAAATTTTAGGCATTTTATGAAAACAAAAACAAAAACAAAAACAAAAACAGAAAACATACAACAAAATGTTGATTTCAACATTTAGGAACATAGTAGCTAACACATTGTCCAAGTAGGTTTTAATGATTGTTTTAAACATGTTTTATTTTACCAAAATATAATGTATGCTTATTTTACCAAAATATAATGTATGCGTATTTTTCAACTATATTATAAATATTGGCCTTGTTCATTAAATGACTGAAGCCACTTTTTAAGACAACTTTGAAGGGTCTTTTTTTGTCTCCCTTCCATCTGAAAATGACTAAGCAGAGTTTATCGTGTATTCATCATGGCAACTATAATTAATGTATTAGAAATAAATATCTATGTTATAAATCATAAATTTATAAAAGGATTTATGTTATAAATCATAAATTTTAAAAGGATTTATGTTTTGCTGATACCAACAAAATGGAGAGGTTATAATTGGGAATGATTAAGTGCAAAGAATAGTGTTATAATTCAAGTTTCTAAATTAATACTCTAAAACAGATTATTAGGGCAAGATTTTATTTGATAGACTCATAATCTGATCCTCCTTTATCTTCATGCAAAATCACAAAGCCTGATGTGGCTTATCCTTTCCTTTGAAGCTGTGAGAGGCTGGCATACTGGGAATCAGATGTGACAGTTGATGGTCTGACAGTCAGGAAGGGTAGAAAAAAGTTAACATAAAATTCCCAAAGCTTAGCACTCAGACTTTGTCAGAGGTGGAAATAGCTGTTCACAGCTCACTAACTCCAATGGTATCATTTTATCAGAACAAGGTCAAGTAGAAGGTATAAGGAACATGAATTTTTACTCTTAAGATTTAAAAAAAAAATGGCAGTCTGCTTGGTAAAGCAAGAATGATGCTTGGGAACTAGAAAAAGAACAAGCAGATTTTCCATTTTCCAACTCAAAGTGAAATTTTTTCATCAAATCTTGTCCTCTAAATAGTCCTTGTTTGCATAAATTGATAAATTTGTATCTTTTCTAGACCAAAAGCTAGAACTTTATTTTGAAACCTCATACTCTATTGAATGATAGTAATAATATACTAATTGATTAATTAGTTTGCTGCTATCACTCTCGGCTCCCTCAAAAGAATTTACATGCCTAGAAGGAGAGAGAGAAAGAGAGAGAGTCCTAAACATAAGTAAGAATCTCCTGCTTAAAAGCCTCCAGTGGCTCTACTCTTCAGAGAAGTTTA